>CP139503.1:95630734-95817265 GCA_021014915.2 Artemisia tridentata subsp. tridentata
AGTCGTATGTATTTTATTTTCATGACCACAATAGCTTCTTTTGGACCAGACGTTAAAATGTGGGATGAAAGTATTCACAACAAAAACATCAAACTTTCATCTCCTTTACCTTTCACTTTCATCTTTAAAAAACTTAAGAACATGAAAACTTTTGAGTTTCTCTCATTTTGCTTCATTTTCTTTTCAAAATCAAATTTGAGAACGCAATGTTAGACTTTTTTAATTAGTACTAATACTTAAATCATTTGTTTACAAACGTATGAACATCATTGATGAATATTCGTAAATGAGCTTAAAAATAAACCCGTAAATAAGTACATTAGGAGTTACTTGTGTACAATTACTATATATGACAACTCGAAAATAGATGTCATTTACTCAATCGACATGACTCATGCTTTGTTTGTTTATTCTGACAATATGGAACAATATGTAAAATTTCTTATCATAAATCATCTATACTATTATATAAAGCATTTAAGTTGTGGATTTATCAAAAATTAAGATAAGAAGGAGCAATTTTGACCATCCATCTCTTTATTTACAACCTCATCATAGAGTGAATCAATACAAACTTGATTCGTCAAAACTATATACTTTTTTGGAGGGAGTGTTTGACGGGTAAGAGAGTGTGAGTCTTTGTACATGCGACAATGATGATGTCAATATGGTGTTACGGAAAAGCTACCGGAAACCCAAACAAACACATACAACGAACACATATACATTCAGAGTGTTGCGAAACGAATTCACTAAGCGGGTAGGGAATTGCGGAAAGAGTTGGGTTAGCAATTCATTCACTATATTTATAATATAACTATATTTAGCGTCGCCGCTATGCGCGGGTATCCGACTAGTAGTCTATAAAATATGAGTTTGATACTAATAAGCTAGTCTTTTACCTAGTAGCTTAAAAGATTTTGCACATCCGAGGCTATCAATATAACATAACGAGGGTCAGTGTTTCTTCGCCAATTTGAAACTTTTGAAAAGTATAACACATTAAAACTTTGAATGATTTAGGAAGTCGGATGATATGTTCGGACAAGCGTATGTGTTTTAGACAACGAAACAAAACGATATGATTTATGATGCCACATAACATAATCATGTACGAGTTGGATTATATGAACCTTCATGATTGGAATGGATAAAAGACAACAAAATTCCTCAATTACATACCAACATCACCCGTTGCCTATGACCCACATATCAATACTTAGTGGTGGAGGGAGTCATCATTCTCAACCCCCCAACCCTCTCAAAACTATCCAATCAAATTTCTTCACCTCATTTCAACCTTCCAACCCTCCATTCAACCTTTTTTAGTGGCGCCATCATTCTCAATCCTCCCAACTTCTTTTTTTAAATATTCATAATTTGTCTCTAACATTTTTATATGCGCATAATAGCCTTCCATCTTATATTACTAACAAAACAATTATATATAAAAAAAAAAAACACTTGATTGAAAATAAAAATACAATTCCTAAAAATTTAAAACTACAAATCCTAAAAATAAAAAACTACAAATCATAAAAATAAAAAACTACAAATCCTAACAAATAAAATCTACGAATCGCCCCTCTCAAAACTATTTCTTTAAATCACAACACACAACAATTATAACACACAATTATAATTCGTAGCTATTTCACGCTTCTTATCAAGCGTCCACTTTAGCATTGCGGGATCGGTGATGTGTGCGTGCGATTTGTTGTAGAACTTGTGTATGTTTCGAAAGGGTTAAAATTAGCCGTTTCGTATATGTAGTAATCGTTTGGATGCATTGGTCGGTAGTCGATGTTTTGTCGTGGAGGATTCGGTGGTAGGGGACGATAATAGTTTTGTTGCGAAGTTGAATGGTGTTGTTGACGAGGAGCCGATTGTGGTTGTATAGGTCGAGGAGCCGATTGTGATTGTATAGGTCGAGCGGTTTAGATCGAGTGACCCGTTCACGACCCTTCGACGAGGAACTTGCACCAACTTTCTTATTTCTTAGATCCATATTTTTAAAAATGTGTGTTGTGATTTGTTAAAATTGTGTGTTGTGATTTAAAAAAATGTGTGTTGTGATATATATAGGGAAAAAAAATGGACTAAATTATTATTTTTTTTTTGCTCCACTGCCCCTCAAACGGCTACAATAAATTTTCACAAACACCCCTTAAACGGTCACATGACCGTTGTTTCTTCTCCAACTCGCTTCGAGTTCAAAGCCCGCTCACCCAACCCGCAAGCCGAGCTCGCTCAAGCGGCGGCGGTGTTCTACCCAACTCGCCCAACTCGCAAGCTCCAACCCGCTCCCACTCCTTGCACTCTTAGTGTTGACCCCAATTACCACACATGAACACCATTTTTCTTGTAAATTATTAGTGATATGCGTAGTGAAGAGATATAATGTGCATACATACCGGTATGTTAGCATTGGACATGTCAATTCACGGTCTTTGACTTATTGATATATGAGTGTGTCCATCAACCAAAAAGTTGTGTTTTAAAGTCTGGTCAAAGAGATATGTGATATTGTGTAAGATAGATGATATATGTGTGTTTATTAATGTTGTTATGGGAAGAAAAAAAAACAATCGCTATAAACCAGAGTTAATACTTAATACTACTAGTTTACAGGAAAGCAATACTCACACCCGTGATCACGAAGGAATGAGTTTTGGACATTTTGCATTATTATACCTTTATTCTATAATCCTAAGTTATTAACAGATGGTTGTGTATCACATTTGAGTCACTTCGTAACCAGACAATCGGCTATATAGAATGTCTAAATGTAACAAACAAATTTCGAATAACAAATATTGGTACAAGTGAAAAGCATAGTTAACACACTGACACTTAACGGGAAAAAAAGACCAAAAACTATTTATTTTTATTAGTTTGTGAAAAAAACTGATTTGCCTAGCTGCAACCAACATGATAATGTCATGCATGTTTAGACACAAGATTAATAACATCTTTATGACCCCAATTATTTCTCATTAAGGGGGTGTTTGTTTAAGCTTATTTGTGGGCTTATGCACTTATATGTTTTCGGCTTATATGTCATAAGCTCAATTTTGCTATCTTATTTTGAAATTTGTCACCTTATATAAGTTTGTTGTGACATAAGAAACTTATATAAGCCCATAGATCCCAAAATAAGTCACAAAAATAAAACTTATGAAATATAAGCCGAAAACATATACTCTTAAGCCGGGAAATAAGCTTAACCAACTCAAATAAGCTCATCTTGATCTTTATTGTTTATGTTTTGTTTATACTACTATACGGGCCATAGACAAAACAAGTACTCTATTTATGCATTTAACAGCGGTAGATTTAGCAAGCCTACCAAAAAGTAAGTTGAAGCTCTGAATTGTGTAATATAGCCCAATGCATGAAAGGCCCAAATGAAATTTCCCACGTTTTAAGGGAAGCCTGTTTTTATTTGACCATAGTTTAGGGATCACAAAACTATTTTAACATTGGTTACTACTAACTTACTACTTAAAAAGATTGTAATACATAGGATAATTAAAAAAATAAAATATAATAGCTTAAAAGGTCATATTTGCCTCAATATGTTTAGCTAGTAATCTTCTCTATCTATTGGGTACAAAATATAAGTATCAAAACTTAAAAAATATCAAGAGATCACATTCATTACTCATTTCATACTTAAACCAAATCACTGCATTTTCATGTCAGACTTTTGTGTCTAGTAATTCTTGTTGGTGTTGTCGAGGCTCCATTTCTTTGCTCTTTCCCCAAAGCACAACATAGAGTCCAATCACAACCTGCATTAACGAATTGAAGTATGTTATGAACGAAAGAGGTGTTTTATGATGTGACCTCTATGAACGAAAGAAGTGTTTTGTGTGATCTCTTAGGACACTATTGATGTAATAATCATCTTTTACGCAGGGCCGGAGATAAGCAAGGGCAACATGGGCCACTGCCCAGGGCCCATTATTTGGAGGGGCACCAAATTTGTAAAAAACCCAACTGGTATATACATTTGACAGGACCTGATTTAAAACCCAATAGAAGGATTATAACATATGCATATGTCGAGTTATAGTATTTGTAATAGTATTTTTGAATATTTATAACCTTTTTTTAGCATCGATTAGTATATTTGGATATTTGTAACTTTATTTTTGGCATCGATAATGGTTGTTTTATTTACATATTTTTCTATAAGGGGGCATTTTTTTAGTTATGGCCCAGGGCACCCAAAATCCCTGGGACGGCCCTGGTTTTACGAGACGAAAGGTATTATTTATTAAACATGTATACTCTTTTTACCGACATTAGATTTGATCCCAACAAAACTAACAAACCACCTTTGTATTAGAACTCTTTTATTTGTACTATCTTATAGTAACTTTGATTCAATCTATCACATATATATATATAGAATTGTTGCAATTTTTAATAAAAAAGTTGTTAGTAAGTAATTAACGTTTCATCCGTAAGTTAGTTTTAAAAAACTTTGCTTTTGGTTTTCCGGTTGTTCTTATCTAACTTTCAAGAATTATTTCCTTACCAAAACATATAAAACGTAATGTTCTGCTTCTAATCAAAAGAAGTGTTATTAACATAAATGAAAACTCATTCATTTGTGTCCAATTTAGTAAATCCTTCCTACGCGCATATCATTTCCCTAATTATCTCTTCTTATAAAGCATCTAAGTACAAAGTCGATATCCACAGTCAGTTTATATTTCATCAAAATAGAATTTACATGGTATTTCATCAAAATAGAATTTACATAGTGGTTGAAGGCAAACGAGCAACTAAGCTGCGCCGCTAGCCCTTTTTGGATTGCAAAGCTAACTCTTTTGAAAACTACATTCGTGGATCTATGTGTCATAACATTACTGTTCATAACTCGTTGGACTCTGTTGAGTAGTTCCACCTGCCTCAGGTGTAAGGAAACCAAATGTATCAAACGCGAAAGGGATAAACACGTGTTGATTTTCAATGCATACTTTCTCGTGTTTTGTCACTTTGCACAAGGCGGCTTTCAAAGCGGCATGTCCAGCTGTAAAACCCTGACTACTCAACCCCACGAGAGGAGAAACCCCGGTCAGATCCACACAACATGTTTTCCCCCAACCCATCCAAAAACCAAAATGTCAGCCGGTCTCAATGTAGATCTTCCATCCGACGGGTCCTCAAAAGTTCACAGGCGACTTTTTTCTTGGCGGATATCCCGGCACGCCTACGTACATCAAAAAGGACGTCGCTAACAAAATCATGTCTGTACTTGAAGCCCGGGAGCTCTTTACAATGAACCGCATGTTTCCTCAAAGGAATCCAAACATGCCTTGCGACAAACAGGGCATATCTCATCAACCGGAAATAATGGAATCATAAGGCGATACTTAAGGATAGTACGATAATAGCTTAATGGTAGAAGAAATGTAACATTCATAAAAATTATGAATTAACTTTTCTACATTCGCCGCCGTGTAATAACTGGTCAACAGACCCTGATAATCGACGACCCTTTATAATAAAATAACTTGGTAACCATAAATACAAAGGAAAATGATTGTCATGTCTAAAATGCATGCCTAATAACATGCGTAAGAACAAGATGATCATAAGTGGCAAAATCAAATTTGAAAAATAAAAAATCACAAACAATTCACATTCATTTCCAAACAAAAAATAAAATAAAAATAACAAGCGGGAAAACAAAAATACAAGCGGCGCGTGAGAGCGACGGACGACGCGGTGAGACATGATTACGAAGAGGAAACCATCGGAAAACGAAGTACAGAGCCTTATCATTAAATCATTTAATTTTATAGTTTCATTTCGTACTAGTAGTAATTTAGGTCATCATGTTTTGTAGTTTATGCATCGCAATGTTACGACCTGTAACACACCCAAAATATCGCAGCGGAACGATTGTGTCACTGGGGTGCTACTTCTCAATACAAAGCACAAGGTATAGAAAACGACCTCTAAATGAGACGTTTTGAAAAGTTACCATTCAATTTATTTAAATCAGAGTTATTACATGAGGTCCCAAAGTATAATAATACATAAGAGTTTTCAAAATGGATTGAATGGTAAAGGATAATAGCTTAGACTCCAAAGCATGCAAATGACTCTATTATCCATGCATCCACTATCGCCTTTCTAACCTGAGATAAACATGCTAAAAAGTGTCAACACAATGGTTGGTGAGTTCATAGAGTTTAGTATAAAATGTAAAGTATTTGAGTAAAGATTTCCCAGCAAGGGCATAAAGAGTTTAGTTTAAGAGTAAAGTATTTGAATAAAGATTTCACAGCAAAGGCCTTGTAAATCCACTCAGTTGCAAATTCTGCCCATTCAAAACTTGCAACCTGTGTGTTTACAACCCATTGCTAAAATATAGAATAAGTATGACATGAGTATATACGATATATGTAAGCACTTAATGTAAAGCATAACAGCAACTGAACCTCACGACTAGAATAAATAAGTATCATGAATAAACCAGATTATATTCACCAATGGCCATGAATCTGGGACCAAGGGTGGGGGCGTCAGCCCGATAGTACTATCAATACCTCTCCAACGGCTCCATCCAGGAGTTAAACAGTTGCTAAGAATAAAGTGTAGAATAAGTGTAACACATTAAGGCACATATCGTATCTATATTTCATGTCCAAAAGTATCATAAGTAAAGCGTATCATAAGAGTATAAATATTTTGAGTATAAAACAAATGATTGAGCATGTATCTCCCCCAAAAATAGTTCAAAACGTATAAAAGTAGGGGCTATGAAACTCACCTTAGCAATCTGGATGGAAAACAAAATGAAAGAAAGTTGATAAACGTCTCCGGACAAGAAACCTGGGTTGTTATGTCAATATTTAGTAATCATTTCAGATGATTATATGTTTATTCTTTCGGTTTCGTTGTTTACATCTTTCGTTCTTATGTTTCTGTTCTTTGTTTGTTTGTTATATCTTTTGTTCGTTCTTTCGTTCGTCAAGAAAATAAACTCATTACGTTAGTATTAAGTCGGAAAATAACAATAGAAATGATAAAAATAATGGTTATGAAAAGTTACGTTTTAATCCCTAAGGTTTGGTCAAATGACAGTTTAAACCCTGGACTTTTGGAAAATGACAGTTTCTACCCTTAAGTTTAGAAAATAACACTTTCACCCCTTTTTATGTGTTATTGACAAAAATAACCCTCAACATATAATAATTACAAAACTAGTCCAAGAAATCTCTGATTGATTAAAATTAATATTCATAAAATAAGCGACTTGGCTAGAGTTTTGGACTCGAAGATCTTAACGAATATTAGATAATTTGACGAACTCTCTTTTCCTATAAAAAGCTAACCAGGTCGACTCTTGACATGCCCAGTTTTATATTTTATGCAATTTGTTTGATGCTCGAATAATATTTCAAAAGTTGGTTGATTGAACCAATTTTTAGAAAAATCTGGAAAATAGATTTTGGACTAGCGATGGACAAATCTTTGGACTCGAATAACTTTTAAACCACTCATGGTTTTTCAAAATTCTTCCTTCTAAATTTAGTTCATTATATGAACTTTAGTACGCCAAAAGTATAGAATTTTTAAAGGTCTTATAGGGTTTGAAAACTAGGGTGAAAGTCAGGAGATTGGTCGACAATTTGTGAAATATAATAACTGAAAAATCTTCTCTAGTTCTAGCGATAAGAGGTGATCTTTAAGGCTCGATATCTTAGCCAACACTTAACCTTTTTCGATGATTCTTTTTCCTATATGTTGTTTGTTGGGTGAACTAGACATAGGATAAAATTAGACTTTACAAAGATCATTAGCTCGTTGTTTTCAGGTCAAAACTTAGGCTGTGGGGCGTTTTCCTACTCGGTATAAACTCAGACAAAACACTCGATGGGGTTTTAGGGTTTTAGGGTTTATGACTAGGGTTTTCATGTATGTTATAATATTGTTTAGTAAGTTTCAACATGTTTTACTTGTTATTGATTTGTTTACACAATTATTCAAATACTATAAGTGTGCTAGGGTTTCTGTTCGAACAGAACAAGAAACAAAGAAAAATATATGTTGATTCATGGTGGTGTTTTTTCTAAAGATTATTAGGTTATGTTTTAATGATAAATAAAGTATATAAAACTGATTTAACAAGAGTTAAGGTACTTACTTAAAGGTTGTGTAGTCGAATAGGGTTTTGTGACTGGAATTGGTTGGTGCCTTGAACCCGATTGCTTCTCTCCTCTTCTGGACTTCCTATGTTTGGTTTGAGAGTATTTTAGGACTGTGTTTAAGATGTGAATGGGTTGGGATTGTTTCTGTATTTGGTTCGAATAGGTGTGTGTTAGGAAAGGAGGGTTGTGTTACTTATTTATAGAGTAGGGAATTAGGGTTTTGTAAGAAAGTGATAGGGAGACAAAGTATGAAATAAAAGCTGCCAGAAGATGAAGAAATACGCCACTTGTATAGGAGGAGGAGGGGTAAAAGGGGATGATGTGGCCGGTTCTATAACCAATGGTCTAAGCTACCAATGGGGAGGGTTTTTGATGGAGAAGGGTGACATGTGGAAGGCTTGTTGGAAAGGAATAGGGAAGTATGTCTTATGGCTAAGTTCAATGTATCATTGAGATGTAATCTTAGTTTTGGTTTTTAAGTTAGGATCGAACTTGGTTTTATAGGGGAGGGCGAATGGAGCTTTAGGTGGTGGTACAATAGGTTTTGATGGGTTGTAACTAGAGTTTAGGGAACTTATCAAATTTAGTTTAAGTGTTTTATTATTTAGAAAATTTATTTAGTATCATATATATATGTATTTTTCGAATTATATGAGTAATTATGGATTGTGCTTATAAGAGTTGTACTTTAGGCTTAAATGATTTGTACAAAAGTTTAGAACATGAGAAAAATAAGTTTTTAATAGCTTTACTAATTTATAAAACTTATTTGTTAAGTTTTATTAAGTGAAAGTGTAATTAAATGGAATTTATAGTTCTTGTGCATTAAGTACTTGTACCTTATGTTAAAAGACTTGTAAAAATATTTAAGGAGTTTAGAAAATATAATTTCTAAGAGTTATGCATAAATGGTTTGTAATTTGTGCTTTAAAAATAATATAAACAAGATTTTTATAAGGATTTCATAAATAAATAGTTTATATGCATAAAGGACTTGTACTTCAGCTTTAATAACTTGTACAATTAATATTTTGTGAAAATATTGTATAAATGAATTAGGGTTTGTGAAATGAATACATAAAATCATGATTTCATGAAATTAGGGTTTTACCGGGAGCTGAAATGGAATTTGGGTTTCTGGTGCTTTAGTAACTTGTACATTAACTCAGATAAGTTGTATTTTATATTCTGGGGTTTAGTTGTTTATATTTGGTGTTGTGGTGAAGTTTAGGGTTTCCTAGAAACTCTGTATATAATGAATGTTTTATTTGTACATTCGTTAAGGATTTATCGTAAAATGGTAAATGGTATATTGTAGTGTTTTCATATCATTATGTTTATGAAATAAACATTAGATTCGTTAGGCAGGTCTGTGTGGGAGCACGTTTATCAAGGATGTGAGCTACGTCACATAAGATAGGAGATACAATCAAAAAAAAAAAAAAAAAAAAATATCCGTGGAAAAAGGATAATAAATCTGTAAAGTAAATAGGAAATTTTACGGGTGGTTACAGTCTCCCCTCCTTAACGAAATCCCGTCTCGGGATTCAATCTATGTTAGGGGTTGAGATGATGTTGATGAATAACCGGTATGTATAGTCTTAAGCAGTTATGCTAAAATTTACGCATCTAGGTTCCTTATCTAATAAAGGCATAGTTTCTATAGGGCGAGACTAAGTTTCATTGGAATTGACTAATACGATAGAATACTAATTGTCTAGAAAAAGCGTACCCATTATGCTGCATCCGAGTCACCCAAATAGTAAACTCTACCACGAGGCGGACTGTTCTGAGTTACAGGGTTTGGGTTATTTCCATTAACCGCTATGGCTAGATTACCCTGTGTTAATCTCGGTACCCTATTCAACTTAGGACATGCATGCCGAAGGTGATTTGGGCTATTACACTCATAACATGTCCTTTGGTTATTCTTCATATTGCCCGCATTTATGGTGCTCTACACCGATTTGCAAAATGACCCAACTGATTGCAATTTGTGCACACACGGCAGGGCGTAGACTCCTGATGATGATAAGCGCATTTAGCACACTTAGGATATGGACCTACATATCCTTTCTGACCAGAACTAGTGGTCGCAAAGTTTCTTGCCTTCTTGTTGTCAACCATTGCACCCGTTTGCTTGTCCGACTCATTTGCTCCTTTCCTTTTATCATTGTTCTTCAAAGTTCCATTCCTAACCATCTCATCTGTTAGAGTCCCTGCTTTCAGTATTGCACTCTGAATCGTGGAAGGCTCGGTTGCTTTCACAGTTCCACGAATTTCAGGGACAAGACCGTAGATATACCTCTCAATCCTCTTTGATTCAGGGGTAACCAGATGAGGAACTAATTTTGCTAATTCATGGAATCGATCCGTGTAGGCTGCATGACCAGACCCTACCATAGAGTGATGATAAAGTTCATCTTCCAGCTTCTGCATCTCATTATCCGGACAGTACTCTTCTTTCAGCAGCGCCTTGAAGTCGTCCCACGTCATTCCCACAGCTGCTTCTCTGCCCCTAGCTTGAATCTGCGTGTTCCACCATGTTAATGCCTTTCCTGACAGCGAGCATGCAGCATACTTCACCTTCTGGTGTGTTGCACAACTACTAATGTCGATCACCGAATCCATCTTTTCAATCCATCGAGTATATTCCAATGCACCTCCCTTACCATTAAACTCTATTGGCTTGCAAGCTGTAAACTCCTTATACGTGCATCCACTTGCACGGGTGGTAGTCTCATTCACACCTACACCATTGGTATCTTCATTCCTGCTTCCGTGGTTTCCTGAGTTGTTGATGTGATTGCCGACTTGGGTGACGATAGTTGGAAGCAAGGTTTGGAGCTGTTGAGCGATGATGGCGGTAAAATCAGGGTTTCCACCATCGTTATTGTCGTTGTTACTAACGCCGCGGCCACCTCCTCAACCTCCACGTTCACTAGTCCTTCCACCTCTTTGTGTGGCATTTCCTCGGTTAGCGTTGCGAGCTGATCTCCTTGTTGCCATTGCCTCTCTGCAATGAAGGACATTTAGTGAACGTCGAAGAGGAGGGGAGAGTCGTCTGAGTTATCGATTTATACTTAACGTTCTTACAAAATCCTGTCGCGAGCGGTTATCCTAAGGGGTGCCAATGCCGATTAACGTACGCATGATTACATATGTCCACGTGTGTCGTGAGGCACTTATAATTATGTTGGCCACCCATAATTATACTTGCCTCCTTTCACACGTGTACATATCACCAAGCACACATATCTCGACATTACTTAAATGGCGAAAGAGTAGGGTGATTATCCTAAAAATATTCTTAAGAGAAATCCCACTTTTCAGTAAAGTCATCAAATTTCCTGCGGCTAAGTGATAACACTTATTTAACTTAATCCCATGTCTCATCAAACAAGAACTGTCACAAGATTAAGTTAAATAACCAGTTATCACTGAGCTTCAAACCTTTGATGACTAGACTAAATTCTGAGATTCCTCTACCGGTGCAGATACTATAACATTTAACAGAGCGCACATAAATGGGAAAAGTTCTATGTATGCAAGGCGATAGGGATGAGAGTCTTAATGTATATAGCGGTTATAGTCTAGGCTCCTAAATGCAACCTAGTTCTCTATAACCAAGGCTCTGATACCAATCTGTAACACCCCCAAAATATCGCAGCGGAACGATAGTGTCACTGGGGTGCTACTTCTCAATACAAAGCACAAGGTATAGAAAACGACCTCTAAATGAGACGTTTTGAAAAGTTACCATTCAATTTATTTAAATCAGAGTTATTACATGAGGTCCCAAAGTATAATAATACATAAGAGTTTTCAAAATGGATTGAATGGTAAAGGATAATAGCTTAGACTCCAAAGCATGCAAATGATTCTATTATCCATGCATCCACTATCGCCTTTCTAACCTGAGATAAACATGCTAAAAAGTGTCAACACAATGGTTGGTGAGTTCATAGAGTTTAGTATAAAATGTAAAGTATTTGAATAAAGATTTCCCAGCAAGGGCATAAAGAGTTTAGTTTAAGAGTAAAGTATTTGAATAAAGATTTCACAGCAAAGGCCTTGTAAATCCACTCAGTTGCAAATTCTGCCCATTCAAAACTTGCAACCTGTGTGTTTACAACCCATTACTAAAATATAGAATAAGTATGACATGAGTATATACGATATATGTAAGCACTTAATGTAAAGCATAACAGCAACTGAACCTCACGACTAGAATAAATAAGTATCATGAATAAACCGGATTATATTCACCAATGGCCATGAATCTGGGACCAAGGGTGGGGGTGTCAGCCCGATAGTACTATCAATACCTCTCCAACGGCTCCATCCAGGAGTTAAACAGTTGCTAAGAATAAAGTGTAGAATAAGTGTAACACATTAAGGCACATATCGTATCTATATTTCATGTCCAAAAGTATCATAAGTAAAGCATATCATAAGAGTATAAATATTTTGAGTATAAAACAAATGATTGAGCATGTATCTCCCCCAAAAATAGTTCAAAACGTATGAAAGTAGGGGCTATGAAACTCACCTTAGCAATCTGGATGGAAAAAAAAATGAAAGAAAGTTGATAAACGTCTCCGGACAAGAAACCTGGGTTGTTATGTCAATATTTAGTAATCATTTCAGATGATTATATGTTTATTCGTTTCGGTTTCGTTGTTTACATCTTTCGTTCTTATGTTTCTGTTCTTTGTTTGTTTGTTATATCTTTTGTTCGTTCTTTCGTTCGTCAAGAAAATAAACGCATTACGTTAGTATTAAGTCGGAAAATAACAATAGAAATGATAAAATAATGGTTATGAAAAGTTATGTTTTAATCCCTAAGGTTTGGTCAAATGACAGTTTAAACCCTGGACTTTTGGAAAATGACAGTTTCTACCCTTAAGTTTAGAAAATAACACGTTCACCCCTTTTTATGTGTTATTGACAAAAATAACCCTCAACATATAATAATTACAAAACTAGTCCAAGAAATCTCTGATTGATTAAAATTAATATTCATAAAATAAGCGACTTGGCTAGAGTTTTGGACTCGAAGATCTTAACGAATATTAGATTATTTGACGAACTCTCTTTTCCTATAAAAAGCTAACCAGGTCGACTCTTGACATGCCCAGTTTTATATTTTATGCAATTTTTTTGATGCTCGAATAATATTTCGAAAGTTGGTTGATCGAACCAGTTTTTAGAAAAATCTGGAAAATAGATTTTGGACTAGCGATGGACAAGTCTTTGGACTCGAATAACTTTTAAACCACTCGATGGTTTTTCAAAATTCTTCCTTCTAAATTTAGTTCACTATATGAACTTTAGTCCGCCAAAAGTATAGAATTTTTAAAGGTCTTATAGGGTTTGAAAACTAGGGTGAAATTCAGGCGATTGGTCGACAATTTGTGAAATATAATAACTGAAAAATCTTCTCTAGTTCTAGCGATAAGAGGTGATCTTTAAGGCTCGATATCTTAGCCAACACTTAACCTTTTTCGATGATTCTTTTTCCTATATGTTGTTTGTTGGGTGAACTAGACATAGAATAAAAATTAGATTTTACAAAGATCATTAGCTCGTTGGTTTTCAAGTCAAAACTTAGGCTGTGGGCGTTTTCCTACTCGGTATAAACTCAGACAAAACACTCGATGGGGTTTTAGGGTATTTAGGGTTTATGACTAGGGTTTTCATGTATGTTATAATATTGTTTAGTAAGTTTCAACATGTTTTACTTGTTATTGATTTGTTTACACAATTATTCAAATACTATAAGTGTGCTAGGGTTTCTGTTCGAACAGAACAAGAAACAAAGAAAAATATATGTTGATTCATGGTGGTGTTTTATTCTAAAGATTATTAGGTTATGTTTTAATGATAAATAAAGTATATAAAACTGATTTAACAAGAGTTAAGGTACTTACTTAAAGGTTGTGTAGTCGAATAGGGTTTTGTGACTGGAATTGGTTGGTGCCTTGAACCCGATTGCTTCTCTCCTCTTCTGGACTTCCTATGTTTGGTTTGAGAGTATTTTAGGACTGTGTTTAAGATGTGAATGGGTTGGGATTGTTTCTGTATTTGGTTCGAATAGGTGTGTGTTAGGAAAGGAGGGTTGTGTTACTTATTTATAGAGTAGGGAATTAGGGTTTTGTAAGAAAGTGATAGGGAGACAAAGTATGAAATAAAAGCTGCCAGAAGATGAAGAAATACGCCACTTGTATAGGAGGAGGAGGGGGTAAAAGGGGATGATGTGGCCGGTACTATAACCAATGGTCTAAGCTACCAATGGGGAGGGTTTTTGATGGAGAAGGGTGACATGTGGAAGGCTTGTTGGAAAGGAATAGGGAAGTATGTCTTATGGCTAAGTTCAATGTATCATTGAGATGTAATCTTAGTTTTGGTTTTTAAGTTAGGATCGAACTTGGTTTTATAGGGGAGGGCGAATGGAGCTTTAGGTGGTGGTACAATAGGTTTTGATGGGTTGTAACTAGAGTTTAGGGAACTTATCAAATTTAGTTTAAGTGTTTTATTATTTAGAAAATTTATTTAGTATCACATATATATGTATTTTTCGAATTATATGAGTAATTATGGATTGTGCTTATAAGAGTTGTACTTTAGGCTTAAATGATTTGTACAAAAGTTTAGAACATGAGAAAAATAAGTTTTTAATAGCTTTACTAATTTATAAAACTTATTTGTTAAGTTTTATTAAGTGAAAGTGTAATTAAATGGAATTTATAGTTCTTGTGCATTAAGTACTTGTACCTTATGTTAAAAGACTTGTAAAAATATTTAAGGAGTTTAGAAAATATAATTCCTAAGAGTTATGCATAAATGGTTTGTAATTTGTGCTTTAAAAATAATATAAATAGGATTTTTATAAGGATTTCATAAATAAATAGTTTATATGCATAAAGGACTTGTACTTCAGCTTTAATAACTTGTACAATTAATATTTTGTGAAAATATTGTATAAATGAATTAGGGTTTGTGAAATGAATACATAAAATCATGATTTCATGAAATTAGGGTTTTACCGGGAGCTGAAATGGAATTTGGGTTTCTGGTGCTTTAGTAACTTGTACATTAACTCAGATAAGTTGTATTTTTATATTCTGGGGTTTAGTTGTTTATATTTGGTGTTGTGGTGAAGTTTAGGGTTTCCTAGAAACTCTGTATATAATGAATGTTTTGTTTGTACATTCATTAAGGATTTATCGTAAAATGGTAAATGGTATATTGTAGTGTTTTCATATCATTATGTTTATGAAATAAACATTAGATTCGTTAGGCAGGTCTGTGTGGGAGCACGTTTATTAGGGATGTGAGCTACGTCACATAAGATAGGAGATACAATCAAAAAAAAAAAAAAATATCCGTGGAAAAAGGATAATAAATCTGTAAAGTAAATAGGAAATTTTACGGGTGGTTACAGTCTCCCCTCCTTAACGGAATCCCGTCCCGGGATTCAATCTATGTTAGGGGTTGAGATGATGTTGATGAATAACCGGTATGTATAGTCTTAAGCAGTTATGCTAAAATTTACGCATCTAGGTTCCTTATCTAATAAAGGCATAGTTTCTATAGGGCGAGACTAAGTTTCATTGGAATTGACTAATACGATAGAATACTAATTGTCTAGAAAAAGCGTACCCATTATGCTGCATCCGAGTCACCCAAATAGTAAACTCTACCACGAGGCGGACTGTTCTGAGTTACATGGTTTGGGTTATTTCCATTAACCGCTATGGCTAGATTACCTTGTGTTAATCTCGGTACCCTATTCAACTTAGGACATGCATGCCGAATGTGATTTGGGCTATTACACTCATAACATGTCCTTTGATTATTCTTCATATTGCCCGCATTTAGTGGTGCTCTACACCGATTTGCAAAATGACCCAACTGATTGCAATTTGTGCACACACGGCAGGGCGTAGACTCCTGATGATGATAAGCGCATTTAGCACACTTAGGATATGGACCTACATATCCTTTCTGACCAGAACTAGTGGTCGCAAAGTTTCTTGCCTTCTTGTTGTCAACCATTGCACCCGTTTTCTTGTCCGACTCATTTGCTCCTTTTCTTTTATCGTTGTTTTTCAAAGTTCCATTCCTAACCATCTCATCTGTTAGAGTCCCTGCTTTCAGTATTGCACTCTGAATCGTGGAAGGCTCGGTTGCTTTCACAGTTCCACGAATTTCAGGGACAAGACCGTAGATATACCTCTCAATCCTCTTTGATTCAGGGGTAACCAGATGAGGAACTAATTTTGCTAATTCATGGAATCGATCCGTGTAGGCTGCATGACCAGACCCTACCATAGAGTGATGATAAAGTTCATCTTCCAGCTTGTGCATCTCATTATCCGGACAGTATTCTTCTTTCAGCAGGGCCTTGAAGTCGTCCCACGTCATTCCCACAGCTGCTTCTCTGCCCCTAGCTTGAATCTGCGTGTTC
The DNA here is from genome assembly GCA_021014915.2 of Artemisia tridentata subsp. tridentata. Taxonomy (NCBI): domain Eukaryota; kingdom Viridiplantae; phylum Streptophyta; class Magnoliopsida; order Asterales; family Asteraceae; genus Artemisia; species Artemisia tridentata. The sequence continues at coordinate 95,647,382 of CP139503.1, forward strand.
CACCATGTTAATGCCTTTCCTGACAGCGAGCATGCAACATACTTCACCTTCTGGTGTGTTGCACAACTACTAATGTCGATCACCGACTCCATCTTTTCAATCCATCGAGTATATTCCAATGCACCTCCCTTACCATTAAACTCTATTGGCTTGCAAGCTGTAAACTCCTTATACATGCATCCACTTGCACGGGTGGTAGTCTCATTCACACCTACACCATTGGTATCTTCATTCCTGCTTCCGTGGTTTCCTGAGTTGTTGATGTGATTGCCGACTTGGGTGACGATAGTTGGAAGCAAGGTTTGGAGCTGTTGAGCGATGATGGCGGTAAAATCAGGGTTTCCACCGTCGTTATTGTCGTTGTTACTAATGCCGCGGCCACCTCCTCAACCTCCACGTTCACTAGTCCTTCCACCTCTTTGTGTGGCATTTCCTCGGTTAGCGTTGCGAGCTGATCTCCTTGTTGCCATTGCCTCTCTGCAATGAAGGACATTTAGTGAACGTCGGAGAGGAGGGGAGAGTCGTTTGAGTTATCGATTTATACTTAACGTTCTTACAAAATCCCGTCGCGAGCGGTTATCCTAAGGGGTGCCAATGCCGATTAACGTACGCATGATTACATATGTCCACGTGTGTCGTGAGACACTTATAATTATGTTGGCCACCCATAATTATACTTGCCTCCTTTCACATGTGTACATATCACCAAGCACACATATCTCGACATTACTTAAATGGCGAAAGAGTAGGGTGATAATCCTAAAAATATTCTTAAGAGAAATCCCACTTTTCAGTAAAGTCATCAAATTTCCTGCGGCTAAGTGATAACACTTATTTAACTTAATCCCATGTCTCATCAAACAAGAACTGTCACAAGATTAAGTTAAATAACCAGTTATCACTGAGCTTCAACCTTTGATGACTAGACTAAATTCTGAGATTCCTCTACCGGTGCAGATACTATAACATTTAACAGAGCGCACATAAATGGGAAAAGTTCTATGTATGCAAGGCGATAGGGATGAGAGTCTTAATGTATATAGCGGTTATAGTCTAGGCTCCTAAATGCAACCTAGTTCTCTATAACCAAGGCTCTGATACCAATCTGTAACACCCCCAAAATATCGCAGCGGAACGATAGTGTCACTGGGGTGCTACTTCTCAATACAAAGCACAAGGTATAGAAAACGACCTCTAAATGAGACGTTTTGAAAAGTTACCATTCAATTTATTTAAATCAGAGTTATTACATGAGGTCCCAAAGTATAATAATACATAAGAGTTTTCAAAATGGATTGAATGGTAAAGGATAATAGCTTAGACTCCAAAGCATGCAAATGACTCTATTATCCATGCATCCACTATCGCCTTTCTAACCTGAGATAAACATGCTAAAAAGTGTCAACACAATGGTTGGTGAGTTCATAGAGTTTAGTATAAAATGTAAAGTATTTGAATAAAGATTTCCCAGCAAGGGCATAAAGAGTTTAGTTTAAGAGTAAAGTATTTGAATAAAGATTTCACAGCAAAGGCCTTGTAAATCCACTCAGTTGCAAATTCTGCCCATTCAAAACTTGCAACCTGTGTGTTTACAACCCATTCTAAAATATAGAATAAGTATGACATGAGTATATACGATATATGTAAGCACTTAATGTAAAGCATAACAGCAACTGAACCTCACGACTAGAATAAATAAGTATCATGAATAAACCGGATTATATTCACCAATGGCCATGAATCTGGGACCAAGGGTGGGGGCGTCAGCCCGATAGTACTATCAATACCTCTCCAACGGCTCCATCCAGGAGTTAAATAGTTGCTAAGAATAAAGTGTAGAATAAGTGTAACACATTAAGGCACATATCGTATCTATATTTCATGTCCAAAAGTATCATAAGTAAAGCATATCATAAGAGTATAAATATTTTGAGTATAAAACAAATGATTGAGCATGTATCTCCCCCAAAAATAGTTCAAAACGTATAAAAGTAGGGGCTATGAAACTCACCTTAGCAATTTGGATGGAAAACAAAATGAAAGAAAGTTGATAAACGTCTCCGGACAAGAAACCTGGGTTGTTATGTCAATATTTAGTAATCATTTCAGATGATTATATGTTTATTCGTTTCGGTTTCGTTGTTTACATCTTTCGTTCTTATGTTTCTGTTCTTTGTTTGTTTGTTATATCTTTTGTTCGTTCTTTCGTTCGTCAAGAAAATAAACGCATTACGTTAGTATTAAGTCGGAAAATAACAATAGAAATGATAAAATAATGGTTATGAAAAGTTATGTTTTAATCCCTAAGGTTTGGTCAAATGACAGTTTAAACCCTGGACTTTTGGAAAATGACAGTTTCTACCCTTAAGTTTAGAAAATAACACTTTCACCCCTTTTTATGTGTTATTGACAAAAATAACCCTCAACATATAATAATTACAAAACTAGTCCAAGAAATCTCTGATTGATTAAAATTAATATTCATAAAATAAGCGACTTGGCTAGAGTTTTGGACTCGAAGATCTTAACGAATATTAGATTATTTGACGAACTCTCTTTTCCTATAAAAAGCTAACCAGGTCGACTCTTGACATGCCCAGTTTTATATTTTATGCAATTTGTTTGATGCTCGAATAATATTTCAAAAGTTGGTTGATCGAACCAGTTTTTAGAAAAATCTGGAAAATAGATTTTGGACTAACGATGGACAAATCTTTGGACTCGAATAACTTTTAAACCACTCGATGGTTTTTCAAAATTCTTCCTTCTAAATTTAGTTCACTATATGAACTTTAGTCCGCCAAAAGTATAGAATTTTTAAAGGTCTTATAGGGTTTGAAAACTAGGGTGAAAGTCAGGCGGTTGGTCGACAATTTGTGAAATATAATAACTGAAAAATCTTCTCTAGTTCTAGCGATAAGAGGTGATCTTTAAGGCTCGATATCTTAGCCAACACTTAACCTTTTTCGATGATTCTTTTTCCTATATGTTGTTTGTTGGGTGAACTAGACATAGAATAAAAATTAGATTTTACAAAGATCATTAGCTCGTTGGTTTTCAAGTCAAAACTTAGGTGTGGGGCGTTTTCCTACTCGGTATAAACTCAGACAAAACACTCGATGGGGTTTTAGGGTTTTTAGGGTTTATGACTAGGGTTTTCATGTATGTTATAATATTGTTTAGTAAGTTTCAACATGTTTTACTTGTTATTGATTTGTTTACACAATTATTCAAATACTATAAGTGTGCTAGGGTTTCTGTTCGAACAGAACAAGAAACAAAGAAAAATATATGTTGATTCATGGTGGTGTTTTATTCTAAAGATTATTAGGTTATGTTTTAATGATAAATAAAGTATATAAAACATGATTTAACAAGAGTTAAGGTACTTACTTAAAGGTTGTGTAGTCGAATAGGGTTTTGTGACTGGAATTGGTTGTGCCTTGAACCCGATTGCTTCTCCCCTCTTCTGGACTTCCTATGTTTGGTTTGAGAGTATTTTAGGACTGTGTTTAAGATGTGAATGGGTTGGGATTGTTTCTGTATTTGGTTCGAATAGGTGTGTGTTAGGAAAGGAGGGTTGTGTTACTTATTTATAGAGTAGGGAATTAGGGTTTTGTAAGAAAGTGATAGGGGACAAAGTATGAAATAAAAGCTGCCAGAAGATGAAGAAATACGCCACTTGTATAGGAGGAGGAGGGGGGTAAAAGGGGATGATGTGGCCGGTTCTATAACCAATGGTCTAAGCTACCAATGGGGAGGGTTTTTGATGGAGAAGGGTGACATGTGGAAGGCTTGTTGGAAAGGAATAGGGAAGTATGTCTTATGGCTAAGTTCAATGTATCATTGAGATGTAATCTTAGTTTTGGTTTTTAAGTTAGGATCGAACTGGTTTTGTAGGGGAGGGGAATGGAGCTTTAGGTGGTGGTACAATAGGTTTTGATGGGTTGTAACTAGAGTTTAGGGAACTTATCAAATTTAGTTTAAGTGTTTTATTATTTAGAAAATTTATTTAGTATCATATTATATGTATTTTTCAATTATATGAGTAATTATGGATTGTGCTTATAAGAGTTGTACTTTAGGCTTAAATGATTTGTACAAAAGTTTAGAACATGAGAAAAATAAGTTTTTAATAGCTTTACTAATTTATAAAACTTATTTGTTAAGTTTTATTAAGTGAAAGTGTAATTAAATGGAATTTATAGTTCTTTGCATTAAGTACTTGTACCTTATGTTAAAAGACTTGTAAAAATATTTAAGGAGTTAGAAAATATAATTTCTAAGAGTTATACATAAATGGTTTGTAATTTGTGCTTTAAAAATAATATAAATAGGATTTTTATAAGGATTTCATAAATAAATAGTTTATATGCATAAAGGACTTGTACTTCAGCTTTAATAACTTGTACAATTAATATTTTGTGAAAATATTGTATAAATTGAATTAGGGTTTGTGAAATGAATACATAAAATCATGATTTCATGAAATTAGGGTTTTACCGGGAGCTGAAATAGAATTAGGGTTTCTGGTGCTTTAGTAACTTATACATTAACTCAGATAAGTTGTATTTCTATATTTGGGGTTTAGTTGTTTATATTTGGTGTTGTGGTGAATTTTAGGGTTTCCTAGAAACTCTATATATAATGAATGTTTTGTTTGTACATTCGTTAAGGATTTATGTAAAATGGTAAATCGGTATATTGTAGTGTTTTCATATCGTTATGTTTATGAAATAAACATTAGATTCGTTAGGCAGGTCTGTGTGGGAGCACGTTTATCAGGGATGTGAGCTACGTCACATAAGATAGGAGATACAATCAAATAAAAAAAAAAATCCTTGGAAAAAGGATAATAAATCTGTAAAGTAAATAGGAAATTTTACGGGTGGTTACACGACCCCAAGGTCTTCGAATGTAGTTTTTAAAAGACTAAGTTTTGGCATTCAAAAAGGGCTAGCGGCGCAGCTTGTTGCCCGCTTGCCTGTCTTTTCAGTGTAAAACTTTTCTTACTGTAATATATCCTTTCTCAAGTTTATGCATAAACTGAATTAGTTAGGAATAATGTGTAACTATTTTATTTTATAATCCTATCTCTAGATGACGAATTGTTACATATCTGGCTGGTGGAATGTTTTTGAGATGTTACGAGTTGTGCGCCTTTGGTTTTAGTGTCTTAGAAGCTTTTTAGGACCGTGTTTATGATGTAGTTTGGTATTTGAGTGGCGGAGCTTGTGACGTATTGTCCTAAGTCATTTAGAGCGAACCGTCTGTTATACCTCGCCGTAGGTGCGGTGCTATGCCCAAAACAAGCGTTATCGATTTTCTATATACAAGTAGTAGTAGGTTTATGGCCAATGATTAGTTTATAAGTGATTGCGAGGAGTTTATTGAACTTGCGCCTTTGGTTTTAGTGTCTTATAAGTTGTTTAGGATCGTGTTTGGGGTTTCGTTAGGTTTATGATGTCGTTAGGGATTTAAGTGGCGTTATCGTGGCCTGCGCCAAAGGTGTGGCGCTATGGCCAAAACAAGCGTTATTGATTTTTTTTTTTTTTTTTTTTTTTAATGTAAGATAAATAGAAAGTGAAGTGAGTGTGTTTTTTTTATATACAAGTAGTAGGAGCTGGTTTATGGCTAATAATTAGTAGTTTTTGAGTAACTTTGAGGAGGTTTTTGAACTTGCGCCTTTGGTTTTAGTGTATTAGAAGTGATAAGTCGTTTAGGACCGTGTTTGCGGTTTCGTTAGTTTATGACATCGTTAGGGATTTGAGTGGCAGAGTTTGTGTCATATTGTCCTAAGTCACTTAAAAGCACACGGTCTCCAGGCCGTTATAGTGGCACCATAGTGTATCGTGGCCTGCGCCATAGGTGTGACGCTATGGCCAAAACAAGTGTTATCGGTATTTTTTTTAATGGAACTTAAATAGAAAGTGAAGTGACTCAGTGAGTGTGTTTATTAGTATACAAGTGCCTAATGCACAGAATCCAAAATCTCATTTATATACTTTATAACTTAATAAAAACTAACATACTTTTTTATAAAAATTAACCTAACATCAAAAGTATATTTTCTATATTACATAATCCCTATTACAAACCCTTAAACTTAATGTACAACCCTTTATGCATAAAAACCCAAAACCCCATTTATATATTTTAAAACTCAATAAAATGTATATATAATTAAACTAACATCATAAAATCCTAAAAATATATTTTCTCTATTTCTTAAACCTAAGTACCACCTTATTAAGCTTGTAGTACAACTCTCTTTAGCACAAACCATATTCCTTTTCATTTCTACACAAAATCGACACACATAAAATACTACAAACCCTAGATATTTTCTACTCAACAAAATCCCAAAACCTAAGCCTTGAACTAACTTAGTTATCATCCTTAAACCCTAAATACCACATGATAAAACCACAAGTACCACCATTTAAAGCCTAATCGATTCTAATCTTAAATACCTAGTTCGAATCTCACAAGTATCAAACCAAACTCTTTCATTCTTCCCTCCTAAGTAAACTCTACACCATATACTACCTCCTACACATCAACCTATCTTCCTAATTAATATAAGTTGGTTACTTGTATGGTTTGTAAACAAACCACATCACCCTCTTCCAAAAACCACACGATCCCCCCCCCCCCCATACACATGGAGCCACTAGAATTTTTACACACCTCCATGTCCCTCCTAAACCCTAACAAGGTGACTTGTCACTTTGTAAAACCTTAAACTTTTCCCTTCTATAAATACCAATCCATTTTCTTTCTTTTCATCACATACCCATTCGACCCACTATAAACATCCCAAACCAAATATTCTACTGATCTCACAGCTCCATAGAATTTAGGAAGAATCTTGAGAAAGCCTAAGTTGGAGGAAAAGCTTTGGTATCTCGTTTAGAAACTAATTCGCCATACAAATACCCATAATCGGATAAAACTCAAGTAAGTAATTCTAGTTTCATTTCATTTCTTTTATCAATCCTAAATACTCTTAAAAACATCACTAAATAATCTCTAATAACAAGCTAAGGTCACAAACAAGCTAAGTGAAATTATAAGTTAACTTAGGATTTATAAGTATCAAAATAATCAACTTTCAATCCAAAATTCCTATTAAACCAACTACATATAAATTAAGTACCTTATATATTGTGGGATACAAAATTAAAACGAAGATTTAGCAATTTGAATCACCAAAAACGAGTACACGAGTCAAAAGATACGGTAATTTGAAATTTCATAAAAACTGAAATATGTATTCTGTAACAGAAAACGAAATCACGCAAAACGAGGCTTTTCTGCTCCGTTTCGTCGAAAAGTTAAAACACGAAAGTTGTCCGGAACGACGTTTTCTTCAAAAACTCTTTAGACCTCGAGTCCTGAAAACACATAACAAATGGTGTTTTTCTTCAATTTCTTAACAGCTTTTTATAAAAAACGCCCAACTTTGGGCAATTGTTTCGACTATTAAACGATCTCTAAAAATTCTAGATTTTTATCAAAACATAGATCACCTAGCTGTCTAACTATAGGAAAAAGAACGGAGTAAAACGATTAAGTATTCGTCAAGATATTAGCTTTTCTTTTCACTTGTTTTTCTGCCCAAAATATACGAACAAACACACCCTTGTAAAAATTATTCTGAGCTCGTGAGCTCGAATTACGAGCTGGAACTTTGTAAAAATAAAGTTTATAAACTGATGATTAAGTTTACCAAAGAGTCGTAAAAAGTTTTGCCATTTCCCGAAAGATATAACGCGCTTTATAAGAAAAAGGACTTCGTGTGTGACGCCTTGGGAGTCTCAGCGGTATTTCTTGTCAAAACTCTAAGTAAAATTATAACATGGACTTAGTTTGTTGTCGACTTGAACCTCAGGGGTAAAAAGTGTCATTTTGAAAACTACAAGGGTATAAACTGTCATTTGACCAAAGTTGAGGGGTAAAAGTTGTAAATTTTATAAAAGTTGAAGGGTGAAAATTGTCATTCTACAAAAGTTCAAGGGTATAAGTTGTCAATATAAGAAACTCTAGGGGAAAAAGTGTAAGATTTTCTATTATTATTATTATTTATTATTATTATTATTATTATTATTATTAATTATTATTATTATTATTATTATTATTATTATTTTGATTAACAAACTAAAATACGTTTTCTTCAATAACGAACAAACGAAGTATCTATTTAACGAACGAACGGAACGAAAACATAAAAATAAGAAATAAGATAAAATTTAATAACTTTTGGAGAGACTTCATGTTGTCTCAAAATTAAACATTTAACCATCAACCGAAAACGTTACAGAAAGAGTAATAAAACTTATATATATTCAGAAACGGTTACTGAAACTTGACATACCAACCCAGGTTGCGAGCTGGAGACGTTTATCAACTTTATTTAATTTGTTTTCCATCCAGACCGCTCAGGTGAGTTCATAGTCCCACTTTTCTTTATACGTTTTTCAAATTTGTGGGGAGATACATGCTACAAACCTGAACCTAAGTATTTTTCTGTATGCTTTTCTGATTTATATTGTCTAAGACACTTTGTTGCCATTAAAAGACTCTCATATCATGAACCCTTAATCACTTGCGAGTGAACGCGAATATTGTGAATAGATCTATTGGAGGTTGACAGCCCATTTTGTTTGCCGGATAGATAGCCTATGTGCTAGTCGGATTGATAGCCAAATGCACTTTATTTGAGAACCACCGTAGGTAGTTGGCAAGCTCCTACCCGGGGGTATTTATTACTACATTTAATTATGTTGGTAATAGCACACACACACCGTTAACGTTTGAGTTCATGAGACTTAGAGCAATATATAACGAACTGCAATATTACCGATTTACTTTCTACTTAGCTTGTGTTCAACCGATTATAACTTTAAACACTATGGATTCACTCAACCTTTGTGTTGACTTTTTAGCATGTTTTATCTCAGGTAACTAGAAGTACGATTTGGCACGGTGTGGCATGGACTTTCTTCTTATAATAAGAGTGTCCACTGTGTTATCATTCAAACGAATAATGTAACTATTGTAACATATTTCCAAACTTCCCTCTGGGACCTATATCATGTACTCTGATTTAATAAATGAATGATAACAATTTTATTTAAAACGTCTCTTTTCGAGTCGTTTTCTATTCTCATGACTGTGAACCATGAAGTAATACCCCAACTTATATTCCGCTGTGTATCTCGAAAACGGGGGTGTTACACATATACTCCTTGTATGCATTCGATTCCTTTTCAGCAAGATCCAGCAGGCTTTGTGGGATCGGCATTGGTGCTTTGTTAGTAACAATAGAGTCACCACTTGCGTTGTGCATATATGGTTCATTTGCTGTAGGATCTTCGTGTCTCCTTGAGATGTTTGGATGTTGCCTCATAAATTGAGCAATCATCAGTTAGAAGTATCGGACAAATGGAATGGATACATTCTTCATCTTCGTTTTGTTCCTTACATGATCTACGACATCTGTCTTGATCATCTTTGCATAGTTGAAGTGGAGCTGCTTCACTATACCGTACATGATTTGATATAGTGTTGTAGTGCCTCTATCCATTCCTGTTTCTTTTCCCGTTATACAACGGTTCAAGATTGAGAAGAGCTTAGCCCATCTCGCAAGAAGATATTTCCTCTTTAATGCAGATAATACTTTAAATGTGCTTGGTCCTTCAGCATCTTTGTCGTAACCAAGCTCAATGAAGAATTCCTTGAGTTGATCAACATTTGGTGGTTCCTCAATGGCTGTAAGATTTCCATGAGCAGCATCAGGAAGGTTTAGTGTTGTACGTAGATCTTCTGACGTTAAGGTGATTTGTTGTGTTTCAATTGTGCATTGTATTGTATCAGGTTTGACCTCTTTCAGAAACTCAACATTACGCTAGAATTGTTGTAAGTAAAACATGGGAGTGGTGGAATCAGATGATGAGAGTACGGGATATATGGGATGATGTTGAAGAATTTCATGGATAATGGGTTGATCACATTTAAATGAGTTGAGAATGAATCGATGATCGCATTCACCAACTTTGAGGAAGCTTTCTTCTGGAACAAGCTCTTCATTTGTCGGTATGTGCACAGCTTGAGCTTCCTCTTGAATGTGTTGTGGTTGATGTTGTTCTTGAGCCATTTTTGTGAGTATGATTCTGAAAGTACATAAAATATGTAAGTATATGGATAACTATACATTTATTTATTTCACTCTGTCTATTTTTATATGCCCTGGCATTTCTGCATTTCTTTTTCGAGCATATTTTTTCTTTTTCTTTTCTTATGCTTTCTTGCTTTTATAGCATAAGTGTATGCTCTTTTCTTTTCACATGCGATTTAATTCTCTCTTTCTGTTTTTTTTTTCCTCACCAAAAGTTTGTTTGTTGTGATACTTTTTCGAAATATTTTTAGGTTTAGAGAAAACGTTGTTTTGTATTGCTCCTGCATTCAAAATATACGTTTATCTAACCTTGATGAAGTTTTGGGAAAAAGTATCAACATTTGTTTCAAACTTAAGTAATCTAGTACGTACTAGATAAATTGTTTTAGAAAAACATTTACAAAGATAATTTAATTGCACGAGCGTGAGATTTCTTGATAAATGACAAAACTTTGAACTCTCTATTATGTTGCCTAGTTAAAGGAGTCCATTTTCAGCTTTTAGGTGATAACTATTCCTAATAACTATCTTGAAGATGAGAAGTTTTTAGTTAAGGCAAATACAAGTCGTCTCAAAAGAGCTTTTGTTGCATAAGAGTGAGATTTCTTTAAACTAATCTAAACCTTGAATATTCTATTATGTTGCGTAGCAAAAGGAGTCCATTATCAGCTTTTGGGTGATAACTATTCCTAATAACTACCTTGAAGATGAGATATTCTTAGTAAGGACAATGTCTAGTCATCTCAAAACCATTTTTTCAAAACAGCTTAGAGTGAAAATTTGTTACAAGGTTGCATGAATTGTTGAAAACATGAAAAATTCATATCAATGGCAACCAAGAACATAATTGTAAAATTATCCGTCAAAATCATTCATTCATATTCACAAATTGTCCATAAATATGCAATCATAGTATAGTCAATATTCTAATTAAACATATGCATCACAAACTATTTAAGGCAGTATAGTGATGCAATCCTAGTCTAATTATTTAAAACTACACATATGCAATTATATGTTTCAATATTTTAAATTTCTCTTTGTTTTGAAGATAAATCTCATTTTTAAATGAATTTAAAATATTGAATGACATACTTGTGATATATAAAAAATTTGCTCATTTTTTAAACTGATAAGTTTTAGAAAAAGTTTTTCAAAAAATTTAAGTCTGAACAAGTAATGATGATTTTTAGAAAATATTTGATCATTGATGTAACTTTGCTAAAATTTGTTAAAAAGTTTGTAAAACTTTATACAAATTGGAGAACCTGTAAAATTTTTACATTGATTTTAAAAATTTGGGCAGAGTAACATTTAGAAATAGTGGGTAACAAAAGTTTCGCAAAATTTGCCATCTCAGGTTTTGTTATCGCAAACATGGTCAAACATAGTCAACTGTCGCAAGTAAGATAAAACAGATATCGCAAATTGATGTTGTGATAGTAAATAACCATCGCAAAAAAGTTTCGTATAGGACTATCGCAAGAAAAAGTTGTGATAGCAAGCTATCGCAACATTTTTAGGAAAACAGCTATCGCAAAGAAATCAGCTGCGATACTAGTTGTAAATCTGCCATCGCAGCCAAAGTCTCACATAATTTAAAATTAATATTTAAATCTGTTTTTGGCTCTATCCTAAAGTCTCGTATTCCACCGTTATTAGCGTCGCAGCCCTAACTGTTCATCTTCGACCCAAAAATGATCCATTTTACCCCAAATTAAGCCGTTTAAGTTCCCATTTATTTCAAAAACATGATGCAAACATCTTATCTTAATCATCTAACCAGAAGAATTCATCCTAAACACTCTAAAACGCAACATCAATAGTGATTAAGTGCCGTATGAATACGCAACCCTATATAACCAATTTTAATCTAAATAATGAAAATCAAAGGCTGAAAATTCATAACAAAGATGTAAAAGCATAAGTTAAAAGTTTTGTAAGCTTACTTTTTGCACGAAAAACACTTAGTGATCAAGAAATCTTTGAAATGGCGAGAGTTTTGCGATGCGAGTATTTGGGTGAAAAGGAGAGAGAAAATGTGATACGAAAAGGTTGTGTGTGTTTTTCTCGCAGTCCCCAAGGTGGGTTATTGACCCATTTTTGACTTTTTGACTTTTTATTTTTGACCTTGGTTTACGAGAGTTTTGGACTAGGGGAGGGTTCAAAATAGTTTCGATAATATAGCAAAACTCCCCCTTGACTTATGCTCTCTTTAACACACAATCCTTTTTGTTATAATTTTATTTTTAACAAAACTTTGAAAACATTTTAGTTCAAATAAATTAACTTTTGTGTTATATCAAAACTGTTTAAATAATATGTATCACTCCCCCTCGAAGTGATGGTATTTTCCCAACATTTTAACAACATTTTCCATTCATTTTTATTTCAACAACATTTTCATTATATTTTCAACAACTTTAAGCAATTTATTCATTTATTTCAAAAAACAAATTTCTCAATTTCTCCCCCTAAAAAATAGCTTAATGTTTTAAACTGTTTTTATATCTATGATTGAGGCGGGTAGCATTGTTTTTGAAATTTTATTCTTACTTGAGCTAAAAAAGATTATATTAATAATCATAAAAACATGCTCACGATTTGTTTATCATGAGCAAAAAAATTTAGAAAAGGTTTTATAAAAACTTTTTGTAAAATCTTGTATAAATTTTGCTCACGATAATAAGAAGATTTCTCTTCTTTTCTAAAGGATTGACGCACTGAAGCGTGCGTTCAGGGTCCTTTGTTTGAAAAACGGTTGTTGATATGTGATTTAACCAACAGCTTTAATGAGTATATAATTACCTTATGTAATACTGGGGATGGTGAAAAGTAAGTTTAGATGAGATTAAGGTAACGGATTCAAAATACAACCTGAATAAATGGGGAAGTCTAAGAATCTGACAAAATACTAATGGTGGAAATGATAATGAGAACGAATAACGATTTGATCGTTAGAGTGAGAATGTGATATGCTTAAAATGCTTGAAGTACAAAAATAATATTACATATAATATTATCTTGTTTTTATGGCATTTAATCTAATAATAACATTTCCTCAAAAGTGGTGAAACGAAACGTAAAGTTAAATCGTTCAAAATGTCGTTATATATAAATAACGTAACGTTAAACAATAAGTAAATGAAATATACAAAATGCACATGACGTGAAGGGAAATCGTAAAATGAAAAATAGAAATAAGAATGTCAAATATAATCTGCTGGTCCTTTTCCTTTTCCAGTTTTTACAGTTTTTACTCTAACGGCGTTAGCGTTGCACCGTTAGTCCTTTATTATATAATAACTGCATTTATAGTCCACTACATGTCCAAAATAGCATTCTGAGCTTGGAATATGATAATATATCAATTTATACCCTAATGTTTCTGTTTTGGCAGTTTCAGTCCATGTTTTTCTTGTTTGACAGTTTTAGTCCTCTAAAGTGTAACTAGTTTGCATTTTTAGTCCAAATGTCCAAAAATTATGGGGAAAAAATTATATGAAATTTTCCGAGACTTATTTAAGTTTAATAAAGCTTATTTCAACAGCTTATATGGCAAAAGAGCTTATTTTTCTATAATTGGGCTTTTAACGAGCCGTTTACAAAGCCCATTAACGTTTTAAAAACCGTAAGCTTTGAGACGAGTTGGGCTCATCCATAAGCTCATTTTTAACGTTCTATTTTCATATCAAAAGACCTAGATAAGCTAGCTTATCACATTTGCTTAAAATCTGCTTAATGGGCTTAACAGCCCATGTCGCATTTTATTGACAGTTTAGGAAATGGTTTATGCGTCTTACTTTGATCGATTTTGAAGGTCAAAACGTGCTCGTTTTTAAATGTTATACATAAGAAAGTTGTAGCTAGTAATGGTGTCTATTAGGTCGTGTAAAAATATAGTATGCTCGTTAAGTCAAGTTTTAAGATATGAGGTCGTTTTTAGGGCGACATGGAATATGTAATATGAGTAAAATACTTAGAAATTTTCTAAGTGTTTTCAGTTTTAACGATTTGAGCATGGTTCAATATGGCTTCGTATGATGCATGTAACGTTAATATAAAGGTGATATGGGTGTGCATCGTGACTCCTAGGCCTTCCGCAAGGGAGGCTAGTCACTTTTAGTGTGCTACATGAGAATAGGTACGTACATAAATAAGTGAAATGTATACGTTCGAGTAATAGGTTAATATACGATGCATGGTTATAACATGACATACGAAATGAATTCAAGGAAGGTTTGTGGGTACTTACTACACCTCTAGGGGTGGTAGAGACTCGTAAGAGAATGAATGGAACACAAAGAAATAACCCACGATCGTTATAACCCAAGTATACGTTATATATTAAAACCCGTTTGCTTCAACAATCTTCCAAACGAACTAGCGTGAACTTCTGGTCTTCCAGAGATGATTTTTTGAGTGAGAGGGAGTTAGAATGATAGTATTTGATGAGTGATAGAAGGTGGTAAGCTGGGGGTAGATATATTAGAAGTTTGAGTACACGTATAGATCCAATAATGCAAGAGACAATCTTTACTAGTTCCTACAGTGTAATGGCAGTGAATGAAGGGTTCCCAATGAAGATTTCTAACATTCAAAGACTTTAGGAGGGAATGTGAGTGAGAATGAAAGTTGATATTTGTTTTGTGTATATGTATCATGTCGACTAGCTATTAAAAGAAGCACACGATTTGAATAAATCGTGTAATACTTGATCCTTGTTGTTGAAACTTGTCTATTAACATGAAACTAGGCTAGAAAAAGTGTTAGGATTGTGTAGAAACAATTTGGAGTCAAAACGTTTACGTATGGGATTTTTGTTTCTATCGGATTGGGTTAAGACGAGGGAACACTTTGCCTTTTAAAAACACATCAAAACTCGACATCTAAATCTGAGATTTGACATTCATATAGTCTGGTGGAAGGTGAACGAGATGGTGTAAAAGTATTCCTAGGTCGCGTTTAAGATTTGAGAGAACAAGAGGCATTTTGGAGGAGGGGTTGATCAAATTTTTATACATGAAATAACAAAAAAAAAAGGTTGGGCTAGTTGGGTTGAATGAACAGTGGACGTGGGTGGTGATTGGGCTGAGTTAATCTTGGCCTGATTAAGTGTTAATTATGTATAATTAAATTTCGTAATACGCGTTGAGCTCGTTCCGTCATTTGGTGATTTATGTGATATCGTGATCACGTTAAATAATATAATAAGAAAATTTCAAATTTCCCCGCAAAAATGGAAATCAGTAAAAAGTAACTGAGGTAAATTATTGATTAACGATCATAATTACAATGTAATTTTACAGTGTATTACACCCTGCACTCTCAAACATAGCAGTAAACACCTAGCAACACTAACTTATGCCTAGCACTACAAAGTCAGTTTCCACTCCAAGCAACTTAATTTTTATCTCCCCATCACTTGTCTCAGATTATCCTGCAAAAGATTAGTCCAAAAAACATAAAACCATAAACATAACACAATTTTCAATAATCCCACCATCAATTATACTTAGCAATACTAAGTACAACTGGCAACACTAACACAACAACTCTAAGTAAATTAGCAATATTAAGTAAATTTAGCAGCAAAAACAATTTATTGACCTAATAACAGTACTAATCCTTATAAACTTTACAAAAACTCAAATATATAAGAATTTTCAAAGATTTAACATTCCAATACTGGCAATCAAAAATTGAAATCTACCCACATCAAAAGCTTTTGTGAGCAAATCTGCAACATTATTATTAGTATGGATTTTAACAATTTGAATTAACTTCTTTTCATAGCAATCTCTTGTAAAATGGTGCCTTATCTCTATATGCTTTGTTTTTTAGTGATAAACAGGATTTCTAATTATCCAAATAGTACTGCTATTATCAATAAATATTTTGGTATGCATAAAATTGTACCCATAATCCAACAATTGATTTTGAATCCAGAGCACTTGTCCACAACAACTTAAAGCAGCCACATGCTCAGCGTCTGTTGTGGAATTAGCAACCACAGTTTGTTTCTTGCACTGCCATGAGATCAACCTGCATTCCAAAAAATGACAACCTCCAGTTGTGGATTTCCTATCCAAGCTTGCTCCAGCATAATCACTATCAGTGTATGCCACCAAATCAAAAGGTGAATCTTTTGGATACCAAAGGCGCAATTTAGGTTGACCTCTCAAGTATCTAAAAATTCTCTTCACAAAATTAAGATGTGAAACTTTTGGTGTAATTTGATATCTGGCACAGGCACATACTGCAAACATAATGTCAGGTCTTGAAGATATAAGATACATCAATGAACCAATCATTGATCTGTATAAGTGGAAATCAACTTCTTTACTATCTTCATCCTTGAGCAAAGGCTTGTTAGTCTCCATTGTTGTCTTTACAGGCTTCACATCAGTAAATTCAAACTTCTTCAAAATATCAGTTACATACTTATCTTGACTGATAAATATGCCATCCTCCTTCTGTTTGACTTATACCCTAAGAAGAATGTGTGTTCACCCATTGAACTCATCTGAAACCTTTCATGCATAAGCTTCTCAAACTGAACACATAACTCCTTGTTGGTGGATCCAAAGATAATATCATCCATATTAACTTGAACTAGTAGAATATCATCTTTGTGTCTCTTGATAAACAAGGTCTTGTCAATCTTCCCTCTACTGAAACCATTCTCCAAAAGGTATTTTAACAGTCTGTCATACCAAGCTCTGGGAGCTTGATGTAAGCCATATAATGCCTTTTCCACCTTGTAAACCTTGTCAGGAAACTTAGGATCTTCAAACCCTGGTGGTTGAGAGACATAGACTTCCTCTTCAATTGTCCTATAAAGAAAGGCACTCTTCACATCCATCTGATACACCACAAAATCCTTGTATGAAGCATAAGCCAAAAACAACCTTATAGCTTCAATTCTTGCAACTTGGGCAAATACTTCATCATAATTAATGCCATCTTCTTGAGAGTAATCCCAGAGCTACCAGTCTTGCCTTGTTTCTAATCACAATACCTCTTTCATCCTTTTTACACCTGAAAACCCATTTATTACCAATGGCCCTCTTCCCATTTGGAAAATCAACCAGAGTCCAAACTTCTTGTAACTTGAATTGCAGAAGTTCTTACCGCATAGCTTATACTCTGCTTGGATCCTGCAATGCTTTATGTGCATTCTTGGGTTCTACTTGTGATAGAAAACAAGCAAACAAATAGTTTTAGAGATCTTTATGACCGTTTCTTTGATGAAGGGATCTAGCAAAGAAACCTTGTTC
This sequence comes from Artemisia tridentata subsp. tridentata, assembly GCA_021014915.2. Classification (NCBI taxonomy): domain Eukaryota; kingdom Viridiplantae; phylum Streptophyta; class Magnoliopsida; order Asterales; family Asteraceae; genus Artemisia; species Artemisia tridentata. Next base: position 95,664,842 of record CP139503.1, read on the forward strand.
CTTCAAATTCTTTGTCATGTTTCTTGTTTGAACAACACACTGTGGTTCTCCAATGATTTGTTCTTTAGGATGATCCTTGTGAATTCTGGTAGTAGGAATAGGACTGAAAGGAATTTCATCTTCTAAATTGGTTATGTCAGCCTCTGCATCAAGTACATCATCATAAGTATCAGGATAGATATTCTCTAATGGAGGCATGTTTGGATCAAAAGGATATTCATCCTCATCATCAGCAACATTAAGACTTGGCCTAGCAGTATTAACAGAGTTAGTATGTCTAACACAACATCCTTGTCTTGATCACCACTTCTAAGATCTGTGCTTGGAACTTCATTATCACTCTTGTCATCAGTAGTGCTTTTGTTCCCTGGATCTTCAGTGACCACATTATCAGCATCAGAAGATTTTGTACCATCTTCTTTATCATCTTTAGGATCTTCATCATGATCATCTTCTTGTGAACTCTTTGACTCTTGGGTTGAGAAAGGTGGATTAGCAGTCCATATGGGTAGCAAGATGTACTTCTTTGCAGGTTCAGTCTCTTTCCTAGCTTGACCTGCATCATTACTGTCTTTTGTACCTGCACATTTGTTAGATTCTGTACCTGCAACAATTGGCTCATATTTCAAAGACTTTGTTAGTGCATCAATATTAAACAACCAGTCTGGTCCACTCCCTGCAACATGTGGTGTATTCTCCCTAAACCTAACATGCAGATTGTAACACCCCCATTTTCACAGATAGAAGTGGAAGCTAGATCTGGGGTATTACCTCATTGATACACAGTCACAATAATAGAAAATGACTCAAAAAGAGACGTTTTTAAAAAAGATAAGTTATCATTCATTTATTCATCAGAGCTTTTACAGCAAAAGAGAGACTTTTGCTAACAGAGTTCCCAAATATACGTTTTCAAAATACAAAGATGAATGATAATAGGTTTGGACGTCCTCATGTCTAATGTCACTCCGTGCAGTAAGGCCATATAGTGATCAGTTACCTTGGATAACATGCTTAAAAGTTAACACAAAGCTTGAGTGAAATTCATAGGTTTAGATAGTAATAGTTTGAAACAAGTTCCACTGTTCAGTTGTTACACCCATCAAGGAAAAAGTATAGTAGTATAGTATTATTGCATCTAGGCTCATGACACCCCACGTTAACATGTCTAAGTCCAGTGAGGGCACTGCAGACCAATCAATGACTAGACGTAAGGTTAACTTGACAAGGTTAACTTCTTTGTTCTCAAATATAGTGCTAATTGGTATCCGGCAAGGGCACACCAATGGGAGTTGTCAAAATCCAGATAGATCTATCCACTATACTCGCGTTCACTCGCAAGTGATTATGGTTCATGAAATTTGTGTGTAATAGTGGCATAGGTGGTACTCGTGCAATAATCAATCAAGAGAAAAATACTTGTATTCGAGTTTATAGCATGTATCCCCCTCACGAGTTTATAAAGCATTTAAAAGTGAGGCTATGAACTCACCTTAGATTATGGAAATCTGATTGATGTCAAAAGTGACTCAGATATTAAACGGCTTACTCACGCAACCTGAGGTAGTGTGTATGTCAATTCTTAGTTGGGTTGTTTATGTTTCAAACTCTATTTCTGAAGTAAGTGTTTCTTTGATTTACTATATTTAGATATAACATAACACCGTTCGGGCCATCATAATTCAGAGGTCATGTAGTAAACGTTTGAGGAGCCAGGGCACTTTAAATCGTAAACCCAGGAAACTCGTCAAAACGAATACCCAAATGAAACCCCTCACATGAAGCTCCCTAGTATTGTGATACATTGTTAAATAAAAAGATAGGGCTTTGATTTATAAGAAAATATCTGATTTATACCTTCAAGTTTGTAAATTGGCAATATACACCCTTGGGTTATAAACTTTTACAAAACTAGTCCTTTATAAAATAACTATATATATACTAATCCTTAGGCTTTAAAACTTTACAAAATAGGTCCTTATACTTATAACTTTAAAGAAATGGCAAAAACAACCCTTAACCTTAATAGTTTCCAAATGTTACAATATATACCCCAATGCATGGAAAGCGTTACAAAACTAGTCCAAAAACTATGCAAAGTGTATTTTTATGATACAAAAGAGTTTTGTAGCTTATGGCTTATTAGTATAAGCTTATATAAGCAGCTTTTACTATCTTATAGCTTATGAAAAGGGCTTTTGATCCAAAAATAGCAATTCGATAGGTTTTAGGGTTTTAAAATGAAAACGGCTAGTTTAAAGGTTCATGCATGATCTATTACAGCGTATAAATATTATGAAACTAAAATAGAGCTTATAGAATGTAACACCCCCGTTTTTTATATACGCAGTGGAATATAAGTTGGGGTATTACTTAAAGCATCACAGTCATGAAAATAGAAAACGACTCGAAAAAGAGACGTTTTAGATAAAATTTGTTATCATTCATTTATTTTAATTCAGAGTTACATATAGAGGTCCCAGTGGGAAGTTCTGAAATACGTTATAAAAGTTACATTATTTGTTGAATGATAACAAAATGGACATTCTTTTTAGGGATAATTCCAAAAATAGACCAATACCCCAGGGCAACCGGCAATTTACCCAGGGCAACCGAAAATAATTTGGTTGCCCAGGGCAACCGACAATTTTTTAGGATTTTTCAGTGTATTGTTTGGGCAACTTGGGGCAAATTTGGAACTTTTTTGGGCAACCGGGGCACGAAATAGACCATTTGGGTTTTGGTCTAGTTTAGGAATTATCCCTTCTTTTTATAAGAAGAAATCCCATGCCACTCCGTGCCAAATTGTACTTTTAGTTACCTGAGATAAAACATGCTAAAAAGTCATCACAAAGGTTGAGTGAATCCATAGCGTTTAAAATTATAATTAGTTTGAACACAAGCTAAGTAGAAAGTAAATCAGTAATATCACAGTTCGTTTTATATTGCTCTAAATCTCATGACACGTAAGACGTTAACACGATGGACATCATAGTAATGAACTATTGATGTAAATTACTACATAATTAAATGTAGCAATTATGCCCTCGAGTAGGAGTCTGCCTGAAACTCTTTATTAAACGTTTTCAAATAAAATGCATTTGGTTACGTTACGGTAACACAAAGGGGCTGTCAAACCCAATAGATATATTCATTATATTTGCTCTCACCCGAAGGTGATTAATGGTTCATGATAGAGGGTCTTTTAATAGGCAACAGGTTACTTAGGCAATATCAATCAGGAAAGCATACAGGAAAATACTTGTGTTCGGTTTAGTAGCATGTATCTCCCCACAAGTTTGGAAAACGTTTAAAAATAGTGGGACTATGAACTCACCTTGATAGTCTGGATGGAAAAAAAAGTTAAATAGAGTTGATAAACGTCTCCGGCACGAAACCTGGGTTGTTATGTCAAGTTTCAGTTATCGTATTCCAATATATATATATATATATATATATATATATATATATATATATATATATATATATATATATATATATATATACTAGTCTCAAAGCCCGCCCAATGGGCGGGCATGACTTGTAATTTTACATTTTAATTTAATTATAATATTTTTAATTTTAATTTACTTATGTATATATATAGTGTTCTTTTATTGTTATTGTTTATCTTAAATATGTTTATTTTATTTTTTTTATTGTTTAGTATGGGAGGTATGGATAGGGTATGTAGAATGAACTTATAACTGTTTGGTGAACACAACCAAGAGTCTTAAATGAACAACCGAATGGTTTCTAAATATAAACGGTTAAAAACCAAAATTTAGTCCAAAATCACCTTATAAATTTTAGAGTCGCCTTTGTTTTGATTACTTTCTAATCAGCTTTTTGTTATTACGGAGTAATAAATTAAAAAACCAAAAAAAAGTAATTATAGGTCACCCCGTCCATTTCGACACCCATTTATCCGTATTAACCAATTAACTTACCTGCCCATTTTCCAACACATACGTATTCCTTAAGGTAAATAAAAGAGTAAGTTTATAATGATGGTCTTTTTTAAGTAATATAAGTTTTTGCTATACGGTTTCTTCATACGAAATAAGAACAGAAGATCACAACATTAAAACTATCACAAAATATCAAACTATGTATCGGGAAGAATGATAATCAATAGCTGTTGAGGGCTATAAAAGATTTATCATGTTAGGTTTGACTTGTGGTTTATCCGATTTCTTTTCCCTGCCATGACATATCAATGATCATGCAAAATTCAAAGAGTAATCAATAAAAGTGGTAACTTTCTAAATTTAACGACTTTATTTTCCAATTATGTTGTAGCCCTCGACTGTCTTTACTCGAAATGCCATGATATTGTTTAGCATTGATAAAAGCATGTTCCTCTTCCATTACTAAACCTACCAAATATCAAAGCGATTTAAATTATTGTAAACAAATAATAATAGTACTCTTGAGTGACGAATAAGGATAGTTACAAAAAAAACCCGAAACAATGCAAATGAAACTACTTTATAGACATTGGTTTCAACACATCTAATTATAGAACAAAGGTATATTTACATTGGGAGATTATGCCATCATATTAGGTGATTTACCAAATGGTTCTTTTGCCTTGTAAGTTAAGTACTACATAAGTGATCCAAGAGAAGATGAAAAAAGATACATGAACATATATGAATTGGATGATATGAATTGTCAACCTATATATTTGGATAAAACCATGAGCCCCATCTGATTTGTTTTCTATTAACAATTGTTGCTGTATTAATTTAATCAACAATCAAACCACCAAATCTTATTTGTTTAACAATTGAAAAACTTAGACCATATCTAAGTTCAATATAATTAGACTATATTCTAGTAGTTCAAAGATACCAATGGAAACAGATGCACGTTTATCACCTGACGCACCTATATTCCCACATCTTCGTGCAACCATGCAGAGCATAACAAAATCAATATTTCAACTACTTATAGTATAGTGTATACATTACTTGATAAAAAAAGGGATATATAGGCACGTACATGCGTTCAGGGTCAAAATAGCTATCTTTGTCTAGTATCTTCACAAAAATATTTATGCCATTCCATTTAGCCACTTGATAGTTTCCTGTGAATGGAGAAAAAAAATCATGTGCGAGTAAAAAAAGCCAAAAGGCTCTACATTTAAGTAAATTATTCAAAGAGTTAGTCTTAATACATCTCAAAGTTCAAATCTTGATAGATATGGAAGTAGTCAAATACAACGACATATAAAGCTTCATATGGCCAAAAGTAGACCTTGATTTTTCTTGAATATATACACACAACTCGAGACTACAATTATATATGTAACTCAACTATAAATGGAGACCAACTAAATTTAAAAAAGAGAGAAAGCTACTTACTTGGTCACGTAATGATCCCATATATTCAGAGTAGAGACATCCTTGCAAGCCCCTTCTTCCAAGTATACCAACTTTGACATTTCCAGATGCATGATCTGCATATAAAGTAGATATGATCTCCATAGCATTCAACCTAGCAATCTGATGAACTCAAATAAGTACATTTTATTACTATCATTTATCCTTTTAATTTGACTTGTTTTACTATATTATGTATGAGGATTGATACTTAATCGTTTACTTTTGTAATTCTCAGGTAAAAACAAGCATTTGGTGAAACTTGGCGATTTTGGACTAATAATGGAGCAAAACGTGCATAAAGTAAAGAGTCTACTGAAATGAAGAAGATCAAGACTAATCTGCTCCAGATGCGCCGCATCTCACTATCAACATGCGCCGCATCTATATCAAGATATCACCAGATACGATCCAAGATACAAGAGGACATGCGCCGCATCTAATCAAGAGTTACGCCGCATCTTCTGACGGTGTACGAATATTCCTGAATATTATAATCTTGGACCCCACGCGAAGTTAAGTACATGCGCCGCATCTACTTAATAGATGCGCCGCATCTTCCCTCAGACACAAACTATAAATACCCCGTAGACCAGACGCAAAGAGGGTTCGAAACCCTAAAACCGAAGTTCGGACAGCAGAGCAAAAGGACGAATTCAGTCAAGAGGCAGCACAAGACACACCCAAATCGAAGATACAAGAGCTGTAAGAAGGTGCTGCATGTATTTAATTCATTAAGTAGTTTTGTTTTATTGTTTTAGCAAACTTTAATTCATCAAGATTGGTGGCTTGTGTAATGTGGCAACGGAAAGATTGCACTCCCTTAAAACTGCTTTCTCATTAATTAAAGTTTATATGTTGATGTCTTTGGTTACTACTTATTAGTGCATTGATAACCTCTGTGTTTATTAGTGGCTTGCGGGCATCCGACTGCGGGACAAGATGTGGCTCCCACGGTTGTTTCTAAATTGATCACTTAGGAATAACTTTTAGACATAAGTAATCATTAAGGGTTTACTCGCCGATAAGAATAGGACCAACGAGAAAGGATTAATTACATACACTTCATATAAAGCTATCAATAAAACAAGTGACAATCTACTTAATCATAAGGACAGCCCTCTTATTGTCTCAAGTATCTATCTGTGTACGTGTGTGCTACTTGCTGATTCGTGCCTATTTGTTTATTTTATTATTTACTTGCAAACAAAATCGTGCCAGTCTCTCAGGCTGAAACCCCCTTGCGTTAGGATATTAAAATACTGATTAGATTAACGAGATTATACGTTCCACTCTTAGTGATCGACACTCTACTTACCATTATCTTCATACTGACCGGGTACACTGCTCGTTAGGTGTGTGTGTTATTGATAAGTCGGCTAAATATAAATTTAAAACTTGAGTAGGCATTAAAACTGCTAAACCGCAACGACACACGCAGCACATCAAGTTTTTGGCGCCGCTGCCGGGGAGTGAATTGTTATTTTCTGTTAATTTGATTAGTATTTTAATTAGGTTTTTCTTTTTTATTAGATTAATTGCATCATTGTACTATTTTGCATATTTGTTGTATTGTGTGTTATTTGTTTGCTTTAATTTTTCTTTTTGTGTGTTTATTTTTGTTTGTGTGTTTAATTTTTGTTTTTTTTTTTTCGTATTTTCTGTTCTGCTATCGTTGTACTGTGCTAAATCGAACGATACGGCGCATCTGATCTCTCAGATACGGCGTATTGCGTTCAAATTTTTTAAATACAACGCGTTTAATTAATTCGATACGACGCATCTTTTCCCCAGATACGGCGTATCTGTTTTTAACAAGAAAATTTTTCTAAGCGATAAAGTAATACGACGCATCTGCTTTTGCAGATACGGCGTATCTGTTTTTGATAAAAATTTTCTAAACGTTAACGCCATACGACGCATCTGCTTTCGCAGATACGGCGTATCTATTATTTTAATTAAAAACAGCTTGCGAATTATTAAACAAATACGGCGTATCGATCTCTGTCGATACGGCGCATCTTACAAAATCAAAAATCTTGTACTTTTAAACGTAACGAAAATACGGCGCATTAACTTTCGTTAATACGACGCATTTAATTTTAATTAGATAATCGATTTTTGATTAATTTATTCGATACGGCGCATTCATAAATTCTAAGCGGCGTATCTATTTTCTGAATAAAGTCTGATTAAATTTTAACGATTATAAGATACGGCGTATCCAACTCTTTGGATACGGCGCATCGTCTGCAGATATCAGTAACTTTCATTTTTCGTATTCCTTTTTCGTTATTAATTATCTGATATACTACTTTCTCGAGCATACCCTACTGATATTTTTGTGTTGATTTCAGGAAGTGCATGACCAGGAGTTCTACGAAGAACTTGATTCAACCTTTCGAAGATCCTGAACGAGCCCTACATTCGCTTAAAAGGCTTTTCAACACAAGAAGCTTTGATCTTTCAAGTTCACTCGAGCTTGATTACTTTTCTGAAGAAAAAGAGGAAGTTGGAACAGAAATAATGGGCGAAAACACTACTATGGAGGAATACATGAACAATACCCGTGCTGATTACACTTCAGGAGTTGCTAGACCTAAGTTTGATGACAAGTCAAAATTTGAGTTGAAGGGACAATTTCTCAAAGAGCTCAGAGAGAATGCTTTCAGTGGGACGGAACAAGAGGATGCTAATGAGCATGTTGAAAAGGTCCTGGAGATTGCAGATTTGTTTACTACAGAAAGTGTCAATACCGATCAACTCATGCTAAGAATCTTCCCAATCTCACTAAAAGGAGCTGCTAACAAGTGGCTAAGGAATGAACCTGCTAGTTCAATCACTACGTGGGAAGGTTTGAAAAGCAAATTCCTGAAGAGATATTGTCCACCTGCTAAGACTGCTAAAAAGATGGAGGCTATCAATAGTTTCAAGCAAGAGCCTGATGAAACCCTTTATCAAGCTTGGGAACGATTTAAAGATTTATTGATTAAATGTCCTCAACACTATCTAACCCCTATGCAGGAAATAATATTGTTTTATCAGGGATTGGACGTGCCTACAAGACAGATTTTGGATGCTAAGGGAGCTGTACCTCAGATGAGTGCAACTAATGCTAGGAAAGCGATCCAAGATGCCGCTGATCATTCTCAGAAATGGCACGATGGGACCTCTACTAGATCTAAGAGCAGCACTAATTTTGACGGGATTGCTGCTATTCAAGCTCAATTGGATAAAATTAGTAGAGAAATGAAGAAGCGTGATGAAAGAGCGTATGCTGCCCAAGTTGGATGTGAAAAGTGTGAAGGACCTCACTACACTAAGGATTGCCCGAGCAAGAATGAAAGTGAGACGTTTGAAGAAGCTTATTACACCCAATTTGGACAACCATTCCGACCTTCAGGAAGATTTAGGGAAGCTAGTCCGGGATTCTATCAAAAGAACAACTTCAATCCCGCTTATCAAGAGAGGAGGCAGACTTTAGACGATACTTTAAAGCAAATTATGGCCGATGCTGCTAAAAGACATGAAGAGAATACTGCTATGATCAAGGAAATTCGAGCTTCAACGGACACTACTACAAGAAATCAAGGAGCTTCGATCAAAGCATTGGAACAACAAATTGGTCAAATGAGCAAAGTTCATCAAGAAAGGGGATATGGAAGTTTACCGAGCTCAACTGAAACCAACCCAAGGGATCATGTCAAGGCCATAAGCACCACTGAAGAAGTCACTCCTAATATACCTAGAAGGTCGATGAATGGTAATGATGGTGCAAGACCCGAATTTTTCTTTAACTCTTCAATCAGCTTAAGGAGACTACTAAAAGAAAAGACAAAAATTGAAGATGAGATCAAGGCAACAATGAAAGAAGAGAGCCCTGCAACCGACTCAAATGCCTTGCCTCATAAAGAAAGAGACCCAGGAAGTTTTACTCTACCTTGTTCTATTAATAATATATCTTTCAATAATGTGTTGGCTGACTTAGGAGCTAGTGTTAGTGTTATGCCTCTTAAGACATTCGCTACCCTAGGACTAGGAAAATTAGCACCAACTAAATTACTTATTGAACTGGCTGATAAAACAGTAAAACGACCTGAGGGGATTGCTAATAATGTGGTAGTTAAGATTGAGCAATTTATTTTTCCCGTAGACTTTGTTATACTAGACATGCCCGAGGATGTTAAGATTCCTTTAATCCTCGGAAGACCTTTCTTGTCTACTGCCCATGCTAAGATTGATGTGTTTAAAAGAAAAATTTCATTAAGGGTAGGGAATAATAAACTAGTCTATAAGTGCCAAGATCCGGTTAAAAGCATAATTAGAGGTGTTTATGTGCTAGGATTAAGGGAGCGTATGGACCTCGATCTTGAAGCTAGACTTATGGGAGAAACATTGATTCAAAACAACTCAACTAATCCTAATCATGAAGACTTTGAGGAATTCATTGACCTTAATGTACCTACCGAACTTAGACGCGATGTTGTTAGTGATTCTGATGATGAGTGGTATGATTGTGTAGTAATTAATAAACGTAGGAAAATAGTTGAGAAAACGAATTTGAACAATGATGTGTTTATTGAACTACCACCCCACCTTGCTTATTTGTGCCTACATAATAATAAGAATTTCCCGTCTATCATTTGTGTCATCTCTGCCCGAAAGGGACAGGACTTTATTTATACAGATATTAAAGAAGAATGGCGTGGAAATTAAGGACGAGCAAGGAGTGTTCAATATTACTAAATTAGCGATGAAGGAGCGCGATGTTTCCGACTCCTTCAATGATCGATATTAAAGAGCTGAACGTGAGTCTAACTTGAAGACTCTGGAATAAAGACAAGTGCTGACCGGGAGACAACCCGGATTTATCTTTTATTATTCTGTTTTCTGTGTCGAGTCAGTCCAGGCCGCACGAAGATACGGCGCATCTCAATCCTGAGATGCGACGCATCCTCTGCAATGGTCATATCTTATTTTATTTTTCTGCATTTTTATTTTTATTTCCGACTTTAAAACTTTTTATCAGTTTATTTTTAATGCGGCGCATCCCTGGTTAAGGATGCGGCGCATCTTTATTCTGATCCGTATTAATTCCAGGCTCGATACGGCGTATCTTCTTCAATAAGATACGGCGCATCGACTGACCTGATGATTTTCAGTTTTAATTTTTAAGTTTTATTTTTTTCTAACTACTAATGTATTATGCAAGCTTGAACCTTTCTTATCTTAGGTGTGTTTTAAAGTATTGGTGGTATTATAGTTTCCTGAATTTCCTGTGGATACATCAAGTATGAAGCTTTAACGTTCTAATCCACATGGAGGATGATTTTTGCTCTTACACTAATGGAGGATCATACCGAGCAAATCTCAGGGGAGTTTTTCTGTTCTAATTCTTTTTATTTTCCAGTTTTTAACCTTTTATACAAACAACGAGGACGTTGTTTAACTTAAGTGGGGGGATAGGAGAATTAGAACACTAAACACTTACTTGTCCTAAACTTTTTCAAAAATTATGCTTAAAATGTGCTTAATATATCAAACTTAAAATTTTTTAGCATGTTTTTTGTTTAAGATCTAAGTTGCATAGCTGCACACATGACGTTATTTTCAAAAATTGTGATTTTTCAAAAATTCACAAATCTATGAGTGTGCCGGTGACTTGTAAACTTTAGAACTTGGCTTGTATACTATTCGAGACCACCATAATGAGTATTATTTATTTAATTGGAATGACTTGTCTAACTTGGTAAAATTCTAGGATTACACCCAAAAAGCCTATATATGTTATGTGTTATTAGCTAACCACACTGGTTAGTTAACCCCCGTATAAACCCTTTGTTACTCTCATTTTTAGAGTAAGATACCCCTAGAAAAACACTCAGAGCCATTCCTTTCGTTTCTTACACCTATGTTTAAAATGTTTCGTTACACCCTTACACCTTAGCCTACCCTGTAGATTAAAGTCCGTGGTTGGTTAATTGCTATAGGCAAAGTGTGTTTCCTTACATTACCTGTGTTCGCGTGCGTAATTCATTATCTTTGGTTAGGTCGGGAAATTGCACAATGCAATTGGAGTGAAAGTAAATATTGTATATTTTTGAGTTTATTTTTTCGTGTGTTTACTACTTTCGCTATTACCGTTATTTCTGAAAGTATGAAAAGTATGGAAAAATTATCCGGAAAGAAAGTTATAGTGATGTGGTGAAATTTTACACATCTATTAAAAAAAAAAAAAAAATAAATAAAAAAAAAAAAAAAAAAAAAAAAAAAAAAAAATCGAAAAAAAAATGAAAAAAAAAAGGAAAAAGAAAGAAAAAAAAAAAAAAAAAGAGTTGGATGTTTATTTTAAGCCAACGATGTAAAGTTATGTAAGTGGTTCATATGGCCACTATTTGTTGTACTATATCTATGGATTGAATGGGAATTGGCAGTTATGGGAATGCCAATTAAGGTTTATTCTTTGATTAAGATCTTGTTGAGTATAATTCGTGTCTACCTTAAGCGTGTGTTTCAAGTGTTAAAGCGTGAGTTATTCGATGATATGAGTCTTATTCATGGGATGGTTGGGATAGTGATTAACCACACTTAGGATTTTAATTTATTTGTTTTGTTTATTTTTTATTTTACACCAATTTATATCCCAAATATTATCCATACCCTATATTATTCTTTATCCAACCAAACCTTTGATTTATTGAGATTAGGGATTTGAGCAATCTTAAGTATCGTAGTCGTGGATTCGGCTATGTATTTATGATTTTGTCGCCCTTTTTGATATATTATTATTGGTGAAGTTTGGACCTATCTTTAGCCTATTCGAGTTAAGGATTTGAGCAATTGCAAGTATCGTGTTCGTGGATTCGATCATGTATTTGTGGTTTTGTCGCCTTTTCTGGAATTTGAGATCGATAGTGAAAAGAGAATAATTAACCCTTAAGCCTACAAAACCCTTTTTACCGCTTTAGACTTGTTATTCCTTAGCTTTAGTGGTGGAGATGTGTATACTTGCCAAGCTTATGATAGAATATTCGTCACGACTGGACAGTTAAACGATTAGATTTGCTTTTATCGACTTATTTTATTTTACTTCTAATTCGTTAAGTGTTTAGTTGTGTGATTATGAAAAAAAAACGAATACATGCTTAAATATAAAAATAAATCCTAACATCTCTTAGGATACATTTTCATAAATGAAACTCTAAGGTTTACTTGGGGACAAGTAAAGTTCAAGTGGGGGGATATTTGATGAACTCAAATAAGTACATTTTATTACTATCATTTATCCTTTTAATTTGACTTGTTTTACTATATTATGTATGAGGATTGATACTTAATCGTTTACTTTTGTAATTCTCAGGTAAAAACAAGCATTTGGTGAAACTTGGCGATTTTGGACTAATAATGGAGCAAAACGTGCATAAAGTAAAGAGTCTACTGAAATGAAGAAGATCAAGACTAATCTGCTCCAGATGCGCCGCATCTCACTATCAACATGCGCCGCATCTATATCAAGATATCACCAGATACGATCCAAGATACAAGAGGACATGCGCCGCATCTAATCAAGAGTTACGCCGCATCTTCTGACGGTGTACGAATATTCCTGAATATTATAATCTTGGACCCCACGCGAAGTTAAGTACATGCGCCGCATCTACTTAATAGATGCGCCGCATCTTCCCTCAGACACAAACTATAAATACCCCGTAGACCAGACGCAAAGAGGGTTCGAAACCCTAAAACCGAAGTTCGGACAGCAGAGCAAAAGGACGAATTCAGTCAAGAGGCAGCACAAGACACACCCAAATCGAAGATACAAGAGCTGTAAGAAGGTGCTGCATGTATTTAATTCATTAAGTAGTTTTGTTTTATTGTTTTAGCAAACTTTAATTCATCAAGATTGGTGGCTTGTGTAATGTGGCAACGGAAAGATTGCACTCCCTTAAAACTGCTTTCTCATTAATTAAAGTTTATATGTTGATGTCTTTGGTTACTACTTATTAGTGCATTGATAACCTCTGTGTTTATTAGTGGCTTGCGGGCATCCGACTGCGGGACAAGATGTGGCTCCCACGGTTGTTTCTAAATTGATCACTTAGGAATAACTTTTAGACATAAGTAATCATTAAGGGTTTACTCGCCGATAAGAATAGGACCAACGAGAAAGGATTAATTACATACACTTCATATAAAGCTATCAATAAAACAAGTGACAATCTACTTAATCATAAGGACAGCCCTCTTATTGTCTCAAGTATCTATCTGTGTACGTGTGTGCTACTTGCTGATTCGTGCCTATTTGTTTATTTTATTATTTACTTGCAAACAAAATCGTGCCAGTCTCTCAGGCTGAAACCCCCTTGCGTTAGGATATTAAAATACTGATTAGATTAACGAGATTATACGTTCCACTCTTAGTGATCGACACTCTACTTACCATTATCTTCATACTGACCGGGTACACTGCTCGTTAGGTGTGTGTGTTATTGATAAGTCGGCTAAATATAAATTTAAAACTTGAGTAGGCATTAAAACTGCTAAACCGCAACGACACACGCAGCACATCACAATCTCAGCCAATGTCTTGGGTATCATTTCAAAGCTCTCAGTAACTTTACCCAATGATTTTTGCTGCCAAGAAAGTCAACCGATCACAGATTAATTTAGATTAGAGGTGGCAAAATGGGCTGATAGCAGGCAGTGTAACTAACAGGTCGGTCACTGGGTTTAGGTTGACCTGCAGTCACATTTTTGTCCAATTTTTAAGATAATTAATGTGTTAATGATATTAAGGTTTACCTAAATTATTAAAGTAACAAAATACTATTTTTCATAAAGAGAGCTAAACGCTGTGTGCATTAAAATTTAAATTTATGAGAATTTCAACAATAGTAGTCACTGAGTTCCCACCTTGTTCGTTTCTTACAACAGCCACCTAATAAACATACCGATACTTAAACTCTTACACAGGTGTTGTGCCAAATTTACCTATGTTATATATATGTGTCTAGTACAGATTACCACGCCTGCCGTTTATTCTCCTGCAAAATCATTTTGCGCATAACTATTAGGATTTATGTTGTCCTAATTAAATAATAATAATTTAACCATATATATAACAGAGGTAAATTTGGCTCAACTAACGAATTTCACTACTGCATTTCATATATTGGCTATTAGTATCTGATTTACAACAGTATGGCCAAAAAATAAAAGAAGCTATTACCAAAAAAAGTAATAATAATTACTAAAATGATGTTGTGGTTTTTCTACATTGAAAATACACTTTGGCGGGTTGGCCTACTTGAAACTCATTTGACGTGTTTATTCATCAATGCTAAGCATCCATTAGAAATAAAGACAGATCCATATCAAAACTTTGATAAGTAAATTGCCAGGCCAAACTGCCACAAGTAGTTTACTTGTATCTACAGATGAGGCGGGAATCTCGTCACTTTGAATGACATCCGTGCCTTCCACCGCATTAACAAAATTGTTATGAATATTAGGAATTGTCAAGTCACTTGTGCGGACCCAAACCATTTAGAATTTCAAACTGTAAGTTTCATTCTGATTTAAGGCCTAGGATGAAAAGAGCTTATAAGTCAATGATGAAAACAATTTTGAAATTGCAAATTGGTTAATATTTATAGTCTTCATAGCAATTGATAAAGCGGTGTTTGGAATAAGAATGGTCAGATGGTCCTATTTATGGTCAGTGGCTACACATTATTGGATGATAAACATGTACCTGTTAATATTCAGGTCTCAACCATTTGACGAAGTAGAACCATTTCAGATAGAAATACCCCCACTATACCCATCCATATGTAAATGAGTCGAAACCATTAAATGGAAATGCGGCCCACAAATCGTTTATACCAAAATACAACCTGAGTATTCCACATTTGCTGAAGATTGGGTCTTTCAAACGTTTGATAAAATGTTACTATTTGGCCCGTTATGAGGACCCATCCAACCACTCATTCCACCACCTCTAAAACAGCCTCAGTTAAGTGCTATAATTATGACGGGCTATTTATTGTTATGTTTTGAGGTTTTAGTATAGTGGTTGGTGCTGTGACACAGGGGAACTTGATGCTGGCATTAAAAAAATATAATCTCATGAAAATTACTCTATTGGGCATTAACAAAATTACCTTGTTAAAATTGAACGATGTTGATATGCACCATGCTAATAACTCACATGTAATGTAAAGAATGATATTGAAGGGCTAAGTTCATCATTATCGAATCACAAATTCACAAACCTGTAAATAATTGATGACTGCTAACATAGTTAATTATCAAATGTTGGTCCTGTGATGATGTTGTTCCATCATGCCAAGATGTACATATAATCTGCAAGTAAGAAGCCAAAAAGGAGTTAGAAAAGAGAAACTATCAAACTGTAAAACAACCATTAGAAAACTATAACCCAATTATTGGATACAATTTATCTTACCAGTTGGTCATGTGCTATTGAAGACCACAGACCCAATTGAAATTCCACTTATTGATATCTCCCAACATCTCACCTACAATTGTTCCGTAGCATAATGAAAATCCAAATGCAAACAATATATTCTGAGTTACAGCAATAGTTGTCTCTAGGTTAAGAACACAATGCCACCATCCAGTTGGAACGTAGATAGTCTCGACAAGTAGCTGCGTACACTCTATTGGCTTATCTTTATCAGCAAGAAGTGGGTAATAATCCAACCACCACTGAAAATAAAGTACCAATAAAGATTATAAAAACATCACTAAAACTTTAACTGAATTAGACTATAGACCAAATCAACAACTTTCATTATTTAGCATCAGCAAACATTACAGAATTCATCTTTTTTATGCAGGTTTGAAATCTTTGACCAAGCTATATAGGTATACTAAAATGAGTAAGAATCAATAACTACAAAGGTAATGGAACTGATTTGATTTGATCGAAATCTAGCGATGGCTATTAAAAATAACAGGTCGAAAGTAGGAACTAAACATTAACTAAAGTTATACTAAAAGGATTTTTTTTAGGAAAAGACAGTAACTTGATCATGTGACGTGTCATCAAGCATCAACCACTGTTCTTGCTTTAGATCCATCACTTCCTCATCACCATCAGCATATAGCACCTACATTAAAAAGTAAATCAGAATTCCAAATTCTCAACATTATGCATTAAAGATTATGTAATATTGTAATGACTCAGATAAGACAAATATATATGCAAAAAAAAACAAATTAAACATACTCTCACCTTATGCTTCTTATCTGTTGGGTTAAAAGAAAGAAACAACACCTTCGTAAAACCTGCCCAAAAAAAGCTTATCAGTACTGAAGATAAACTTTTATATGATCAGTTTTCACTAATACTAATAATCGGCCTCCATACATGAAGCCCTCGTACTAAGTAATGTACTTACTGTAACCACTGCTGTAACAGCAGTTTCATTGCACAAAACATAGTACGTATACCTTGACTTCTGATGTAGCATTCAGCAGTTGACAATGTTCATCCTTCACTTTTCTGTGTTTTAAGGTTGGTCAAGAAGAAATTTAAGATGAATGAAAAGAGATAAAAGAAACTTACACCATCAATAATTCCATGTTCAATAAGATGCTTCAAATAAATAGTACCGAGATTCGATACAACAGTTAAAGAATGAATCCATAATCTGCAAATTTCACAATACATCAAAGTTTAAATTTTTATAAACACAAAACTGATGCATAAGCGCATCTGAATAGTCATGATTTCGTTTCCATTAGAGCTGTAGGTACGCTTGCTAATCACTTGCTACCTTTCGTGGGCATGGATCGCTTATCTTTCCTAATAAACTCGAATCTGACCGCCTTAACTCGTCCTTTTCAAATGCTCAGTTGCCCTCGGTTGCCTTAAACCAATGTAGGGATCATCATTCAACAGCTTATCGTTGTTCACTGAAATGGTTCTGTGATCTTGTTGCTCTCTACACAACATTGCTTGAGAATGTAGGTTTTTTTTATTCATATTAGATTATAGTACCATGAAGTAAAAGAGTAAAAATAAAGGAATGGGTAGTAACGAACTGGTAATAAACGTCGAATTACTTGTGTTTCCACATCGAATACTATAGATACCATGTTTCTGCAAATCTGCTATAAATCTTCCTGTATACCACCCCCAGTATTCAACAGCCCGAAATCACCACCGCTAAATGCAATCCCTGAAGAAGGCTGTAATCTATAATCTTTTGAGATTCGAGATAAGCGAAGTCTAGTTGGATCTGTCTGCAAAAGATTCAAAAGGAGTCCGTGAAAAATTGCAACCCTCATGATTATTTTTTTGAAGGGTGTATCAGTTAATTTAGGTTGTGCCATCCATAATGATGACACCGAATTCTGCATAGCAATGTTAAACGTCAAATCTGAGAAGTTCAAAGCTATCACATTCCTCTGACATCTTCCTACTAAAGGAGTTAATAATTCTTATTATTCTTGCAATTTTCAAGACGCCAAATCTGTCAAATAACTTACTTGACAAGCGCATCACGCAGTGACTTGTCCATATGGAATCATAAGCCAGATCCAGGTCTTTTAATGTGATAACCTCTTGTATATCATCCTTATTTGTGCTTCTTCCTTGATAGGAACCCTTCAAATCATAGCGACGGTGTATCCGCAGTTCTGTGTAAAACATATTTCTCATGACCACAAACTGTACATAAAAGAAACATTAAAATATGAAGGTATTAATTGATCAGCAATCTCTACTTTTCAATCATAAACAAAAAACAATGCATAGTTCCCATGCTAGCTAATTGAATGAGAAGAAGATCAACATGTAATTCATAATGGAAAAAGAACAATTACCAGCATGAATGTGCATCCACTGGAGATCATTAGAGGAGATTCTGAGAAAAAATGGATATTAGGGTTTTTGAGAAAAAAAATATTATGAATGAACCGTAGATTTTTTTAGGTTTTATTAGGGTTACGTATTGTCCTACTTATCTTTTAAAAGAGATAATTACTTGTTATCCTATATAGCCTTCGAGTTACAGAATCTAAACAAAAAAAATGTTGTGGTTCAGTGGTTAAGATACCACATATCATATGGAAGGTCTTGAGTTCGAATCCCAAGTGTTGTTTTTTATAAAACATACAAAAATTATTAAATTAAAATTGCATACATGGAAAAATATTGCTGACATGGACATCGAAAATGTAATGATTGATGACATGGCACTCGAAAACTGATGACAGGGCATTAACCGTGCTTATTTGGCATTAAATGGTCAAACGCCTCCTCTTATATGTGGCATTTAAATGATTATGTGGCATTGAGGTGGCATTTATGTGGCATTATCTACGTGTAACGCCTCCTGTTATATATAATGTAGAGATATATATATATATATATATATATATATATATATATATATATATATATATATATATATATATATATATATATATATATATATATATATATTGATGACATCAAATAACGACATATTATTAGCATCATTTATCCTATATTATTGACTTGTTTTATATCACTTTATATGAGAATTGATGCTTAATCGTTTACTTTTGTAATTCTCAGTTATAAACAAGCATTAGGTGAAAGTTAATGATTTCGGACGGAAATTGGAGCATAATGAATCAAGTTGGAAAAGTCTACTAAACTGAAGGAAGATGCGCCGTATCATTCTTGATAGATACGTCGTACATAAAGACTTAGACGAATCTGAGACCATTGCCTGACTTTAAAGAATGCGCCGCATGTATTTATCTCATGCGCCGCATATAAAACCTTGGTCAACGAAGAAGATCTGACTTATCTACTCCAGATACACCGTATGACATTCCTAACATACGGCGCATCAATCTCAAGACTTCACCAAAGATTATCCAAGATACTGAAGGACATGCACCGCATAAAGATACAATATACGCCGCATCTAAAGGCGGTGTACGAATATTCTGGAATATAATAATCTTGGACCCCACGCGAAGTTACCTAGATACGCCGCATCGGACCAATCCGATGCGCCGTATTGGCCATATACAATCTTAGCCGAGAAATCAAGTGAAGAATAGAAGCTCAATGAAGAAGTCAAGATTACATAATGATACTCGGAGATGCTTTCGTATTTTGGCCATAAAATCTTCATCCGGACTCCGTTTTAGGTGATTCAAGCGGCCACGGAAAGAGAAAAAGGAGATCTACCTGTATCTGAAGAAGATGCGGCGCATCAGGTCTTTAGATGCGCCGTATTGGGAGATGCTCCATATCAGATTTATAGATGCGCCATATCGGGTCAGTTTCAGACTTGGAGGCTACGTTTACTTATAGATGCGGCGCATCTAACTCTCTAGATGCGCCGTATCAACCCAGATTTCAGAATCTATAAATACCGAACTCATTAACAAATTAGGGCATCTTTGGGAACCCTTAGGGCCATTCCCAGATGATCAAAGCCTCTCAAAACAGCAGAAGATCACCCTTGAAGACCCAATTATACTTGAAGAACATCTCTTATCATTGTTATACTACTTAATCATTCGGTTAGCGTATCATATTCTTTATGTTTAACGCTATATTCGTCTTGATTATATTTTTGTATTTTGTTACAGAGATTATGGGCTAACACCCTTAGGTGTTAGCCATGTTTATGAAGTTTTATTAGTTTTTATGATTTTGTCGATGTGTTTGCTTTGTTATTGGATTAGGTGCTTGTCGATAAAAACTCGTTTATTGCTTATAACTAGTAGAAGTCTTTGTAACTAGGTTATGCTCCTTATAACTTTAATTGATGTGACTTAACTACCTGTAATTGGGGTTGCTTAGGTTGAGTTATATGCGTGTTAACCCGAATCTCTATTAGGAATCATTGTTTGGCATAAACGGAACGTGTCTACAACCTAATAGGACTAGTAGCGTGTAATACCGAACTAGGTTAGATGGTTTAAAGCAATAAGTTAGTATTGATGCTAGACGAGTCACTATGATCATGTCCTCTTTCCCACCACGATGGTAGGTTATTTAATCGTGACAGGATTAATAATCGGATTGGCGACAAAACAATTGAATGAATTAAAACAAGTAGACATAAGCATGTATAACTATAAAATGGATTAGACTTGGCTAACCCG
This sequence comes from Artemisia tridentata subsp. tridentata, assembly GCA_021014915.2. Lineage (NCBI taxonomy): Eukaryota > Viridiplantae > Streptophyta > Magnoliopsida > Asterales > Asteraceae > Artemisia > Artemisia tridentata. Next base: position 95,685,373 of record CP139503.1, read on the forward strand.
TTCTTCCTATCTATCTTCATCTATCTTTAATTTGCTTTTAATTAGTTTAATATTTATTTTCTAGTATTTAGTTTAATTAAACACACAAAATCGTGATAGCCTCTCAGGCTAAAAACCCCAAAAATATTTACTTGCTTTCTAGGTTAGTTAGTTTAGTAATTAGAATACCTTTAGATCACTTTAGCTTCAGTCCTAGTGAACGACCCTTGCTTACCTAAAAACTATCTACATTGATCGGGTACACTGCTCGTGAGTGTTTAGAGTCTATAGGTTAGTTCGGCAATAAATAAATTTAAAACTTGGTAGTTTATTATAGACCTAAAAAAACACATCAAGTTTTTGGCGCCGCTGCCGGGGAGTGATTGTTTTAATTTGATTTTTTGGTATTTTAGTTTAGTTAGTTTTATTTGTTTCTGTGTGTTTTTTTGTTTTTGTTTCTGTGTTTCTGTCTCAGAAAGGAAATACGGCGTATCCTTGTCTGTGGATGCGGCGTATCTGTCTTATATCAATACGGCGTATACAGGTCAATTGTATACGGCGTATTGACGTTCCGTGACCAAATTTTTTTTTTATCGTTTTTATTTATTTTTGTTTATTTAATTTTTATTAGTTTAGTTTTTATTTTTGTTTAGGTTACTGATGTTCTTGGTTGTTTATCTTTCAGGTAATAATGATGATGGACAATCCGGACATAACAATGGAAGAATATCTTAGGCTTAACAAAGAAAGATCCTTGTGCAATAAAAAGGTTTACGATTGGGAAAGAGCAAGATATGGTGCACAAGTCATCAATGATAAAGAACCCACGATGGAAGAGTACTTATTATCAAAGCAGGAAAAATCAGGGAAAGAAAGAAACAAATTGCCATTTCGACACACTTGGACTTTATCCAATGATGATGATGAAGAAGAATCATACGATTTTGGTGCAATTAGGTTTCCGGAAATAGTTATTGGTGATGTTATTTCTCCGGAAGTTGCCCAAGATGAAGAAGAGTCACAAGTGTTTGATTTGAATGAAAATCCGGTAGTTGTTTACAAAGAAGCTTATTCATCCGAAAGTGCTTATGATGAAAATGAAGATGAATGTGGAACAATGGTGTATGGTGCTATTACTTGTGATTTTTCACCCGAGTTGGAAAATATATTCTCATCACATCAAAAACACCATGATGATATTCCATCGGATGAAGATAATGAGTATTCTCATATTGAAAGTTTTGATTGTATTGTGTACGATGCAATACCGCTATTGCCACAACAAAATGAAATATTCATGCGTGGAACAGATGAGCCAGATTATGACCCCACAAAGGATTTTGAAGAAATGTGGGATGACTTATTTGAGGCGGCTATTCGGGATAAAGATGAAATTGCAAGACCACTAGTTGAAGATGGAGACTCACAAGATGAATTGGAGTCACTTACAACAAAAAGTGGTACTAATTTATTTAATATTATTAATCCCGTTACTAATAATCTTGCTAGTTTTCCTAAACAGGTTGCAAAACGAAAGAATGATGAGGTGGAATTTACTACACCAACTAATGATGAATATAAAGCACCTGTTATCAACCCATTTTTGGTGGAGCTCGAGAAAGAATTCAAGGATGAGCTGATGGACACGACCATGATTGAAGAGGATGATTTCAATCCTATGAAGGATATAGAGGAACCCGAACTTTTACTCGCCAAAGACCCTTTCTCATCTTTTATGGAAGTCAAGGGACGCCTTACTACCAATAGAACAAACGAAGAAGAAGGGAGATTCATTGATCCTCAACATACTACTCTCTCACATGTAATGTTCATGTCATCCAATTTAACAACCAAACCGGGTAAGGTAATGAACGAAGTACACATATTGCCAAGGTATTATCTTTACATATTCTATCCATCTTTAGTAGCAAATTTACACCGTTATGGAGCTTATTGCTACTATCAACCACACTTGACCGCAAGTGGGGGGAAAAACACCCTATTGCCTAATAAATAAGGGTGGAGTCAGGCTCGTGACTCTAACAAAAACAAGCGCTTCTTGGGAGGCAACCCATGCTTGTCTTTTATTTTGTTTTTAGTTTATTTTTATTTTCGTATTTCTGTCAGTTGGTCAATACGGCGCATGCACTTTTAGTGGATGCGGCGTATTAGTTACAGGAAGTTGATGCGGCGTATCCAATATTCCATGGATACGGCGCATCAACACTCTGGCCTGTAATTTCCCGTAGTTTTATTTTCCTAACCAATGATTAACGAGATGTTCTCGGGTCTATTTTTTCTGTGGTCTCTATATATTTACAGGTCTGGACGAATGAAGATGTTGATGAACTCCCACATTTTATATGCTCGCATTCTTACATGGTGGATCATACCGAGCAAATCTCAGGGGAGTTCTCCGTTCTAATTCTTTCTATCTCTTGTTTTTAATTTCAAATACAAACAACGAGGACGTTGTTTAACTTAAGTGAGGGGATGGAGAATTAGAACGTTAATTGTCCTTAATTTTTCAAAAATATGCTTTAATCTATGCTTAATTATAAAAATTAAAAAAAAAATTAGCATGTTTTTGTTTAATCTAAGTTGCATAGCTGCACACATAACCTTATTTTCAAAAATTGTGAACTTATCAAAATTCACAAATCTATGAGTGTGCCGGTGACTTGTAAACTTTAGAACTTGGCTTGTATACTATTCGAGACCACCATAATGAGTATTATTGATATAATTGGAGTGACTTGTCTAACTTGGTAAATTTCTAGGATTTCACCCAAAAAGCATATTATATGTTTTGTGTTATTAACTAACTACACTGGTTAGTTAACCCCCGTATAAACCCTTTGTTACTCTCATTTTTAGAGTAAGATACCCCTAGAAAAACCCTCAGAGCCATTCCTTTCGTTTCTTACACCTTTGTTATAATGTTTCGTTACACCCTTACACCTTAGCCTACCCTGTAGATTAAAGTCCGTGGTTAGTTACTTTAAGCAAAGTGTGTTTCCTTACAATTAACTTTGTTCGCGTGTGTAATTCATTATCTATGGTTAGGTCGGGAAATTGCACAATGCAATTGGAGTGAAAGTAGATATTGTATATTTTGAGTCTTGTTTTTCGTGTGTTTACTACTTTCACTATTACCGTTATTTCTGAAGTCATGAAAAGTATGGAAAAATTATCCAGAGTTATCGTTATAGTGATGTGGTGAAATTTTACACATCTATGTTTATGTTAGTAGTTTGAAAAAAAAATTAAATAAATAAAAAAAAGAGAGAGAGAAAAAAAAATCGAAAAAATGAGAAAAGAAAAAGAAAGAAGAAGTTGGAAGTTTGTTTATACCAACATTGTAAAGTTATGTAAAGTTATCATTATTGTTGTTGTACTATATTTATGGATTGCAAGGGAGTTGGCCGTTTTGGGAACGCCAACTAAGGTTTATTTTGTGATGATGATTAAGATTTAATTGAGTCTAATTCGTGTCTACCCAAAGCGTGAGTTTCAAGTGTCAAAGCGTGAGTTAGTCAATGATATGTGTCTTATTCATGGGATGGTTGGGAAGTGATTAACCACATTAGGACTTAATCTATTCGTTTTTTTATTTTTCATTTTACACCAATTTATATCCCAAATATTATCCATACCCTATATCATTCTTCATCCAAACCTTTGATTTATTGAGATTAGGGATTTGAGCAATCTTAAGTATCGTAGTCGTGGATTCGACTATGTATTTATGATTTTGTCGCCCTTTTTGATATAATATTATTGGTGAAGATTACTTGGTCCTATCTTTAGCCTATTCGAGTTAAGGAATTGAGCAATTGCGAGTATCGTGGTCGTGGATTCGATCATGTATTCGTAATTTTGTCGCCTTTTCTGGAATATGAGATCGATAGAGATTAAAAAGGATGATTAACCCTTAACCAACAAACCCTTTTTACCGCTTTAGACTTGTTACTCCTTGGCTTTAGTGGGGGAGATGTGTATACTTGCCAAGCTTATGATAGAATATTCGTCACGACTAGACAGTTAAACGATTAGATTTGCTTTTATCGAAACATTTTATTTTATTTCTAATTCGTTAAGTGTTTGGTTGTGCAATTATGATAAAACGAATAAGTGCTTAATTATAAAAATACATCCTAATATCTTTTAGGATACATTTTCATAAGTTTTAATCTAAGGTTTACTTGAGGACAAGTAAAGTTCAAGTGGGGGGATATTTGATGACATCAAATAACGACATATTATTAGCATCATTTATCCTATATTATTGACTTGTTTTATATCACTTTATATGAGAATTGATACTTAATCGTTTACTTTGTAATTCTCAGTTATAAACAAGCATTAGGTGAAAGTTAATGATTTCGGACAAAAATTGGAGCATAATGAATCAAGTTGGAAAAGTCTACTGAACTGAAGGAAGATGCGCCGTATCATTCTTGATAGATACGTCGTACATAAAGACTTAGACGAATCTGAGACCATTGCCTGACTTTAAAGAATGCGCCGCATGTATTTATCTCATGCGCCGCATATAAAACCTTGGTCAACGAAGAAGATCTGACTTATCTACTCCAGATACACCGTATGACATTCCTAACATACGGCGCATCAATCTCAAGACTTCACCAAAGATTATCCAAGATACTGAAGGACATGCGCCGCATAAAGATACAAGATACGCCGCATCTAAAGGCGGTGTACGAATATTCTGGAATATAATAATCTTGGACCCCACGCGAAGTTACCTAGATACGCCGCATCGGACCAATCCGATGTGCCGTATTGGCCATATACAATCTTAGCCGAGAAATCAAGTGAAGAATAGAAGCTCAATGAAGAAGTCAAGATTACATAATGATACTCGGAGATGCTTTCGTATTTTGGCCATAAAATCTTCATCCGGACTCCGTTTTAGGTGATTCAAGCGGCCACGGAAAGAGAAAAAGGAGATCTACCTGTATCTGAAGGAGATGCGGCGCATCAGGTCTTTAGATGCGCCGTATTGGGAGATGCTCCATATCAGATTTATAGATGCGCCATATCGGGTCAGTTTCAGACTTGGAGGCTACGTTTACTTATAGATGCGGCGCATCTAACTCTCTAGATGCGCCGTATCGACCCAGATTTCAGAATCTATAAATACCGAACTCATTAACGAATTAGGGCATCTTTGGGAACCCTTAGGGCCATTCCCAGATGATCAAAGCCTCTCAAAACAGCAGAAGATCACCCTTGAAGACCCAATTATACTTGAAGAACATCTCTTATCATTGTTATACTACTTAATCATTCGGTTAGCGTATCATATTCTTTATGTTTAACGCTATGATCGTCTTGATTATATTTTTGTATTTTGTTACAGAGATTATGGGCTAACACCCTTAGGTGTTAGCCATGTTTATGAAGTTTTATTAGTTTTTATGATTTTGTCGATGTGTTTGCTTTGTTATTGGATTGGGTGCTTGTCGATAAAAAATTGTTTATTGCTTATAACTAGTAGAAGTCTATGTAACTAGGTTATGATCCTTATAACTTTAATTGATGTGACTTAACTACCTGTAATTGTGGTTGCTTAGGTTGAGTTATATGCGTGTTAACCCGAATCTCTATTAGGAATCATTGTTTGGCATAAACGGAACGTGTCTACAACCTAATAGGACTAGTAGCGTGTAATACCGAACTAGGTTAGATGGTTTAAAGCAATAAGTTAGTATTGATGCTAGACGAGTCACTATGATCATGTCCTCTTTCCCACCACGATGGTAGGTTATTTAATCGTGACAGGATTAATAATCGGATTGGCGACAAAACAATTGAATGAATTAAAACAAGTAGACATAAGCATGTATAACTATAAAATGGATTAGACTTGGCTAACCCGTTCTTCCTATCTATCTTCATCTATCTTTAATTTACTTTTAATTAGTTTAATATTTATTTTCTAGTATTTAGTTTAATTAAACACACAAAATCGTGATAGCCTCTCAGGCTAAAACCCCAAAAATATTTACTTGCTTTCTAGGTTAGTTAGTTTAGTAATTAGAATACCTTTAGATCACTTTAGCTTCGCTCCTAGTGAACGACCCTTGCTTACCTAAAAACTATCTACATTGATCGGGTACATTGCTCGTGAGTGTTTATAGTCTATAGGTTAGTTCGGCAATAAATAAATTTAAAACTTGGTAGTTTATTATAGACCTAAAAAAACACATCAAGTTTTTGGCGCCGCTGCCGGGGAGTGATTGTTTTAATTTGATTTTTTGGTATTTTAGTTTAGTTAGTTTTATTTGTTTCTGTGTGTTTTTTTGTTTTTGTTTCTGTGTTTCTGTCTCAGAAAGGAAATACGGCGTATCCTTGTCTGTGGATGCGGCGTATCTGTCTTATATCAATACGGCGTATACAGGTCAATTGTATACGGCGTATTGACGTTCCGTGACCAAATTTTTTTTTTATCGTTTTTCTTTATTTTTGTTTATATATATATATATATATATATATATATATATATATATATATATATATATATATATATATATATATATATATATATATATATATATCTGTGTGTGTGTGTGTGTGTGTGTTTTAAATGTTCATTTCGTATCGTTTTTGGTTGTCGAATAAATGGTTAATTGAGACAATATGAAGTCTCTTCAAAAGTTGGATAAGATTCTATCTTATTTTTCATTTTTATGTTTCCGTTTGTTCGTTATCGAGGTAAATGTATTTAGTTTTTATTATAAATATATTTAAAATATATTTCTAATAATAATTATTATATAAAGTTACGCTTTTTACCCTATAGTTTCACATATTGACAGTTTATACCCTTGAACTTTCATAAAATGACTGTTTTTACCCCTCAACTTATATAAAATTACAACTTCTACCCCTCAACTTTGGTCAAATAACAGTTTCTACCCTATAGTTTCAAAACTGACACTTTTTACCCCTGAACTGTAGATCAACATCCATTTAAGTCCTAGTTATAAAACTAATTAGAGTTTTGGCAAAATATACCCTCAAAGCATTTTTAGCATTACACTCGACGTCCTTATTTCCATAAAACGCGTAATAAGTTGCGGGAAAAGGCACGACTTTTTACGACTTCTTTATACAAGTTTTGTTAAGTTAGTAAACAGCTTATAAGCTCATGATATGAGCTTATGAGCATCGAAATAATTTATATATATGCCTATAAAACAGTTTGCGAGAGGCAGAATTAGAACTCGAATATCTTTTTGAAAAATCAATCTTTTTACGACGTTCTTTTTCCTTTAGTTAACTAGCTGGGTAGTCTTAATGTTTGCCAAATTTTAGAATTTTTAGAGGTTGTTTAATGGGTGAAATAATTGTCCAAAGTTGGGCATGTGTGGCTGGGTTGCGACAAAAACAAAAAGGAGAAAACAAGTGGGTTTTTGGGTTTTTGAGTTTATGGACTAGTTTTTACTGCATGTTAACGGTATTATGATCATGTTTAATCTATATCTAACATATTTTATAGCCTTTCGATTTGTAAAAAAAAATATATTAAGGGTGTGTTTGGTCTCGTTCGACAAAAGAAAAAGAAAAGGGAAACTTTGGTTTTTAACTTCTTAGGTTTCCAACACTATTTTAATATATGTTAACATGTTCATAAGTTTATTAAATTTATCTCTTGAGTATTTCATGGCCTCTAGATTAATGATGCTAAAAAAATAATAATTAGGGTTGTTCTTGATGTACTCGACAAAAGGAAAAGAAAAGAAAAGTTGGGTTTTTGGCATTGCTTCTTATTAGTGATTACTTAGTAGTGTTTTAAGAATATATAAAGTATATAAAAGGAATGAGAAAGGGTTAGTTACACTTACTTTGCTATGTTATTCGATTATGGAAAAAAAATATTGCGATTTGGTTTGGAAATGAGACACTAGTGATTTTCCTCCTCCTAGGCTTCCTCAAGGTATTTCTTTAGCTTATATGTGGGTGTGTGATCAGTAGCTTTTGGAAGTTTGGCTGGGTTTTGAGTGTGTCGAATTATGGTGATGGAAAAATGAACATGTATAGGTCGACATTTATAGACAAGGGAAAAGTTAGGGTTTCTTGGGTTTCTAGGTATTTTGTGGGGTGAGTAGGGAACCAAGTGATGTGGCTAGGTTGAGTTGGAGGACACTTGGAAGGAGGGGGAGGGAAAGGGTGATGTGGAATTTCCCTAGCCTTGTATGTTACCTACATTAGAAGACATGGTGATGTGGTGATTTTTGAGACATAGGAGGGGGCTTGTGGTGGGTATTATACTTAGTGAGGATTTGTTTAGTTATGGTTTAACTAGGAATCGAACTAGGTATTTGGTTTTGGATCGAAGGGCTTGAGGAAGTGGTACTATGGCTATATATTGTTGTACTTTAGGGTTTAAGGAAGTAACTAGTTAGTTTTAGGGTTTTGTCTAATTATTTGTTAAGTAGAAAAATAATTAGGTTTTGTTTTAAATATATATGTGTCGAATTTTAAGTAAAAGAAAAGGAAATTGATTTGTGCTTTAAGGAGTTGTACCATGAGCTTAATAGGGTTGTACTAGGGTTTATGAAATAGGAAAAATATATTTTTAATGCTTGGTTAAATTATATTAATTATATGTTGATTTTATTAAGTTTAAATATATATAAATGTAATTTTTAGTTTTATGCTTTGGACACTTGTACTTTAGGTTTAGAGTCTTGTACATATAATTAGTGATTTTAAGAAAGTTCATTTTTAAGGCTTGTATACAATAGACTTGTAAAATGTGCTTTAAAATGAATACATTTAAGGTTATAATAGGATTTTTATTAATTTATAGTTTTTATGCATAAGTGACTCGTACATTGTCTTTGAAAGACTTGTACATTTATATTTTGCAAAATTCTTATATATATTAATGTAAGTTTTGATATCATTCCCCATCACAGTCAAGTTAAAACTCATCTTCCATTTTCTAGACTTCAGTTCGGGGACGTACTTCTTAATCAGAAGATTCTTGAACTTAGTCCAGGTGGTTTTATAAGCTTCCTCAATTCCCATAGGTTGGGCATATGAGTTCCTCCAAGATAGAGCCTTTTCTATAAGAGTACCAGTAGCAAACTTGACTTTACAGTCCTCAGTACAGTTGCTATGGGAGAATACTGATTCGCACCGTTCAAACCAGCGGATTAGTCCAACAGCTCCTTATGTGCCTTTAAAATTGAAAGGTTGGCAGCTCATGAACTCTTTATAGTTACTCTTCTTCACTACAGGAGCTTCTCTCGGCTCGAGGTTTCTATTCGTGTTATCGGTGTTAGCTTTGTTAGCAGCTCGGGATTCTAGTACTGCAGTCACACTGTCAGCGACTAGTTGCTAGATGGCATCCTGAGTCATGGCTGGGGCAGCAGACGTTGAAAATCTCGTGGGAGCCATTCTAACAACATTTGCAAGATAGGACGGGATAAGAAGGATATCATAAGTCGGGAAATAATGTAAATTATGGGAATTCTGACAGAGATATTTTATTTGATACAAGTTCTGACAAATAGAACATTGTAGGGTACGGAGGATTGAAAATACAAGTTCTAACACTTAGAACATTGTAGGATAGAACGGAAGATTCGAGATACAAGTTCTAACACTTAGAACATTGTAGGATATAACGGAAGATTTGAGATACAAGTTCTAACATTTAGAACATTGTAGGATATTACGGAAGATTCAAAAATCTAAAACTAGAGATGGATATTCTAATAGGCATTAGGCACCTCGGGAGCTAGTTCGCCTCCTAAAGGTCTTGGTATAATCCATAAGGAATTATCTAGTTCTGCAAACATAGATTCATCGAAGGAATAGTCTGGTGGTGGTGTAGTTGGTCTAATCGGTGAAGAAGATCCTACGGACAATGATGGACTAATGGGTGATGAAGATCCTACAGATGATGATGGAGAATTGTCATAAGTTTCAGTGTCCTTAAGTGAAGTCACTTGCTTAATTTCTTGGTTATGAATTGCAACCATGAGTCCTATATACCTAGGCTCGGGATAATCGTGTGGTGTAAAATCCACAGTAATTCCTGGGTTCATATAAGAAATCTTAATACGGGATAGACAACTATAACATAAGGTATAGGAAAACTATAACTTCATTAGATCATAAACGACTTGTCCATTTATCTTACAAGGTGAAATTTTGACAAGTACCCTTATTTATGTTACACAACCCATAATTAGGTTTTGTATAAAAGCTATAAATACTTAGGATTCTAAGCTTGTAAGTCCGATAGTCTGCTAGTTTGGTGTTGTTCATTTGTTATTCTTGAGTTCCTGGATTACATCTAGAAGACTCCTTATATCTGATCGATGACTAACCTGGATATCCTTAATGATCATTTCAAGAGTAGAAAACCTAACACGAGCTAGAACAACCTCATCAGCATGTCCCTCTTGTTTCTTCTGTAAATCAGCAATCTGGGTACGATCTTTTCCTAGTTCAGTCTCTAACCTATCAAAATCTCTTTTAATGATGACTCGCCCCTTTCTAAGATCATAAATCTTATCTTCTGCTTCCTCAATACGGTTTAGAGATAGCTTATCTAGGTGATTCAAAATATCTTCAATTTGTTCCTCATGCCTTTCTAAAGGTATCTTATAAGAACTATTTCCAAACTCGAATATGGGAGGTGTAGGTGGTATAATACGGATTTTATTACGAGGTGGGGAAACTACTTCCGGAACATAAAATTCTCGAGAATCAAGGAGTGGTAACGGTGGAATAGGAGATGAGGAGGAACGATAGGAATGTCACCATTATATGCTTGCATATAACTATTATATGTTTGCATATAAGGATCATTCGGGAAAGTTTAAATAGCTAGCGAAGCCAAAAGATTTTGAGTTAATCCTTCCGAAGAATCAAACTCAGAATCACGAGAATAGCTTGGCGTAGCCGGGGTATAGTCAAAACTATTTGATGAAGAAAAGGACTTCTCATCATCGGTATCATATACGATCATAGGGTGAGTGGGGGAAGACATAGTGCTGTAACAACCCGGCAGAAAGTAATATAAGTACATACGTACTCAGTATATCAATAACCTATGCTACTATTCCTATATACTATTCGCGGAACGTAGTGGCACGGAGGACTTTTTGAAAAGTAGTTATAGTTTAGGTAAAAACCTTGTTCTCTATAATCGTGGCTCTGGTACCAATCTGTAACAACCCCATTTTCACAGATAGCAGCGGAAGCTAGATCTAGTGTATTACCTCATTGATACACATTCACAATAATAGAAAACGACTCGAAAAGAGACGTTTTTTAAAAAGATAAGTTATCATTCATTTATTCATCAGAGTTTTTACAGCAAAAGAGAGACTTTTGCTAACAATGGTCCGAAAGATACGTTTTCAAAATACAAAGATGAATGATAACAGGTTTGGACGTCCTCATGTCCAATGTCACTCCGTGCAGTAAGGAAATATAGTGCTCAGTTACCTGGGATAACATGCTTAAATGTCAACACAAAGGTTGAGTGAAATTCATAGGTTTAGATAGTAATAGTTTGAAAACAAGTTCCACTGGTTAAGTTGTTACACCCATCAAGGAAAAAGTATAGTAGTATAGTATTATTGCATCTAAGCTCATGACACCACACGTTAACATGTCCAAGTCCAGTGACGGCACTGCAGACCAATCAATGACTAGACGTAAGGTTAACTTGCCAAGGTTAACCTCTTTGTTTTCAAATATAATGCTAATTAGTACCCGGCAGGGGCACACCAACGGGAGTTGTCAAACTCCATATAGATCTATCCACTATACTCGCGTTCACATGCAAGTGATTATGGTTCATGAAATATGTGTGTAATATTGGCATCGGTGGTACTCGTGCAATAATCAATCAAGAGAAAAATACTTGTATTCGAGTTTATAGCATGCATCCCCCTCACGGGTTTATAAAGCATTTAAAAGTGAGGCTATGAACTCACAGGAAAAAGTGAGGCTACGAACTCACCTTAGATTAGGGAAATCTGATTGATGTCAAATAAAAAGATAGGGTTTTGATTTATAAGAAAATATCTCATGTATACCCTTAAGTTTGTAAATTGGCAATATATACCCTTGGGTTAAAAACTTTTTCGAAACTAGTCCTTTATAAAATAACTATATATATATATATATATATATATATATATATATATATATATATATATATATATATATATATATACTAATCCTTAGGCTTTAAAACTTTACAAAATAGGTCCTTATATTTATAACTTTGAGGAAATGGCAAAAACAACCCTTAAACTTAATAGTTTCCAAAAGTCACAATATATACACCTATGCATGGAAAGCGTTACAAAACTAGTCCAAAAACCATGCAAAGTGTATTTAAATGATACAAAAGAGTTTTGTAGCTTATCTCTTATTAGTATAAGCTTATATAAGTAGATTTTACTAGCTTATAGATTATGAAAAGGGATTTTGATCCAAAAATAGCAATTCGATAGGTTTTAGGGTTTTAAAATGAAAACGCCTAGTTTAAAATGAGCAAGGCTTATTCAAGGGTTCATGCATGATCTATTACAGCTTATAAACATTATGAAACTAAAATAGAGCTTATAGAACTAGTATAGAGGGCTAACACGTTGAAAATGGGTCGAAACTAGGTTTAGGGTTTTCTCGACAAGAAAAGAGCTTCGAGGGAGTTTTATTCTTGATGCTTTGCTTCCAATGGCTTCTAAAGGACCTTAGGCTATTGCTAGGACTAGGTGAGAGTAAAGAATTGAAGTGGTGAAGTGTTGTGTGATGGTTTTGGAAATGGTGGTGGTGCGTGGTATTTATAGGGGACGAAGAGGGGTTATGGCTAAGTAACTTGGAGTGGTGGCCAAGTTAGGAGGGGGGTTTGACTCATGGAAGCTATAGGGTGACTAGGAGGAGCTAGGGAGTAGCTAGGGGTGTTTGTTGTGGTTGTGGTGCTGTGGTGGTATATGGGGGATAAGGAGGTGACAAGGTGGTGATGGTGGTGCTACGGTGGTTGCTTGGTGATGACAAGTAGCTTATGAAGGTGTTAGGTAGGTAGGTTAGGCTATGGTGGTGCTAGGGAGCTTGGTTTAGATAATTTTTAGGCTTAAAACTATGTTTAAGGTTAGTTTATGGCTTAAGCTAGATTAGGGTTTTGATTAGGGTTTAGTACTAGGTTTTAGGGTTTTAAAATGAAAACACCCAGTTTAGAATGAGAAGGCTTATTCAAGGGTACATGCATGATCTATTACAGCTTATAAACATTATGAAACTAAAATAGAGCTTATAGAACTAGTATAGAGGGCTTACACGTTGAAAATGTGATGCAGGTTTTACTGACCAGGTCTTAAATTTATAAGTGTCTCGATTACCTAAGGTTTACCTAAATGCACTAACGGAAAGTGTATCCGGCCGTGTGTCGAGTTGTAATTGGTAAAACCGAGGTCGTCCTAAGAGCTATATGTGTCTGGATTTTAATCTAAGTCTATGTCACGTTTTAAAAGAGATTTGATATGAAATGATTAATTAAACTAAAAAGTAGAAATAAAATAAACTGAAAGTAAATTGAAGTTGTGAGCAATGGGGAGAAAGTGTACTAGCCTAGTTGGTCATCCTACATTATTATGATTGTTGATGACATCAAATAAGTACATATTATTGGCATCATTTATCCTATATAATTGACTTGTTTTATATTACTTTATATGAGAATTGATACTTAATAGTTTGCTTTTGTAATTCTCAGTTATAAAAAAGCGTTTGGTGAAAGTTAGCTATTTTGGACGTAAAATGGAGCAAAATGGATCGAATTGGAAAAGTCTACTGAACTGAAAGAAGATAAGCCATATAATTCTAGACTGATACGCCGTACGACTATACTTAGACAAATTTGAAGACCATTTCCAGACATTGAAGAATGTGCCGCATGGATTTATCCCATGCGCCGCATATGAAACCTTGGACGACAAAGAAGATATGAGAATCCTACTCCACATGCGCCGCATGAATTTCCTAATATGCGGCGTATCAATCTCAAGACTTCACCAGAATTATCCAAGATACTGAAGATAATGCGCCGCATGAAGAAAGAGAGTTACACCGCATCTGAAGACGGTGTACGAATATTCGTGAATATTATAATCTTGGGCCCCACACGAAGTTACCGAGATATGCTGCATCTACTTAGTTGATGCGCCGCATCGATCCCTCAGACAAAAACTATAAATACCCCACAAGACAGCCAAATTCGGTGTGTAACAAAACCCTAAGGAGACGAATACAGACGATTTGGCAACACAAGACACCACTCAAACAAAGGATTCAGAGCAGTAAGAAGGCCCTGCTAGTGTTTCATTCATTAAGTAGATTTGTTTTATTGTATTAGTACTCTTTAATCCATCAGGATTGTTGGCCTTGTCTACGCCATATGACTTGCCTTTATATTGTTTTTTCCATCGATTAAATTTTATTTGATGTTTATTTGGTTCTTTATGCATGTGCTTTGATTACCTCTATGTTTAGCCGTGTCTTGTTTGCGCTGCCATACGCCTCCCACAATTGCTTCATTAGCATTATAAGTTAATGTAAGCCCTTATAAAAGGTTTAATATTATAGACATAAATAATCGTTAGGAGTTTACTCGCCTGTAACTAAGATACCAACGAGTGAGAATAGATTTTAGTACTCATCCTATAAAACTAGCAATAAAACAAGTGACAAGCTACTTAATTATTGGTCAGGCCTCTTATCTGTATCTGTTATCTATCTGTGTACGTGTTTGCCATTCGCTTATTCAACTCCATAGTTTTAATTACTGTTATGAATCAACTCAATCGTGCCAGTCTCTCAGGCTGAACCCACCTTGCGTTAGATTAGGTTTTAGAACTAACTTAGGAATTAAAATACTGATAGACATTCAAGGTGTTAACGTTCCACTCTTAGTGATCGACACTCTACTTACCAACTAACTACATTGATCAGGTACACTGCTGGTTAGTGTGTGTTATAGGTTATGTTGGCTAAATATAAATTTAAAACATGATAAGAATAATATATACCAACAACGATAAACGTACGCATCAAGTTTTTGGCACCGCTGCCGGAGAGTGAATTGTTTAATACCTGAATATCTTTTAGTGTTTTGATTTAGTTTTAATTTATTAGTTTTAGATTTTTAGTTTTTATTTGCTAACTTTGTCGTGTATTAGTTTAATTGAATTCATTGAATTTTTATGCATATTTTGGGTTTTCTTGTTTGCTTGTTTTCTGAATTTTTTGTGTTTTTCCTTTTTTTTAGTTTTTCTGCATTTTTATCTGTTTACTGTAATCTACTTATCTAAATGATACGGCGCATCTGTTCTTACAGATACGGCGTATTGCATTTTTATTTTACGTACAACGCGTCTTATTTAATAATTCGAGTACGACGTATTCATCCCCTAGATACGGCGTATTCTACTTTTAATCAGAATTTTTCAAAACCCTAAACGCCATACGACGCTTGAGTTTTTCTCATACGGCATATTATTAATTATTAAAAACAGTTTCGAATTCTTTAGATAATTAGAAGTGGTGTATCGATTTTTGTCGATACGACGCATTAAAATCAAAAAAAGCTTGTATTTGAAACATAACGAACGTACGGCGTATTAGCTTTTGCTAATACGGCGCATTTATTTTTATATTTATAAGAAATTTGATTATTAAATCGTACGGCGTATTAATTTCCATTAATACGGCATACTGCTTTTCTGAAATAAAAGTATGATCTTTTTAACGAGTTTAACATACGGCGTATCCTGATTATTGGATACGGCGCATCGTCTGCAGATATCAGCAACTTTTATTTTTCGAATTCCATTTTCGTTGTTTGTTTTCTGTTATTTTACTTTGTCAAACCTATCCTACTGATGCTTTTGTGTTGATTTCAGGACGTGCATGACCAGGAGTTCTACTAAAGACCTCATCAAACCTTTCAAAGAACCTGAACAAGCTTTCCATTCGCTTAGAAAGCTTTTTCGCACAACAAGCCTTGATTGCCCGAGTTCATTAGAGCTCGATTACTTTTCTGATCGAGAACCTCTGAGTGAAGAAGTGATCACAGAAACAATTACGGAACAAACTATGGAGGAATACATGATTAAAACTCGGGATGATCATGTTTCAAGCATTGATAAGCCCAAGTATGATGAAGAAGCTAAATATGAGCTAAAAGGGCGACTTCTTATGGAATTACGTGAAAACACTTTCCATGAATTAAGCACTGAAAACGTGACATTGCATGTTGAAAGAATCCTGTGGATTGTTAAATCATATACACTCATCACTGTTGACTTTGGGCAACTGATGCTTAGAGCCTTCCTAATTACTTTGTCCAGATCTGCAAAGGATTGGTTGAATAATGAACCTTCTAGATCCATAACTAATTGGATCAAACTTAAAACTAAACTTCTAGGTAAATTCGGCCGAATAGAGCGATATGAGAGTGACCCCGAATTTACTTGTTGGCTGAGCTGTAAGTTTCGCAACTCGAAGAAAATGAGTGCATCTCTAAAAAGTGCACTTTGGACTTATTGGATAATGGGAAACGACGAAGAAGAGCTTACGAAAGAGGTGGCCAAACTATTTATAATTGAAACAAACTTATTTGAGTACGAGACGCCTCTGTGCAAAGAATTCAATGAATTCAACTACCTCTTGAGGATTGACGATGATGTTTTAACTGGTGATTTAGCAGGGTTTAAGACTTGTGAAGAATTCAAAAATACCTGGTACTATGAATGGAATGACCAAATACATTGGGTTTTTCATAAACCATGGGGATATAGTGAATCTCAAAAGGATAACTACGAGGCAAAGAATATGACATTTTGGGATTGGGTACACAGGTACTTCGATGATTACACGAAGCTTGATCGACGATTACAATGGAAACTTAAGAGTGAATGGGAAGAACTTCAAGGCGATTACGAATCAAGCAATAACGAAGAGAATAACCATCCCCATGAAGGAAACTTAGGAGAATCTTGTGGAATCACCAGATGATGAAGCTGATGACTACACAAATGACCTTGAAGACTATTTAATTATGAATAATGAATCTAATTTTGTTAATGAAAAAGAAGAAGCATTCAAGAAGATAAAATGTCAGCTGCTTGGAATCCCCTACCATAAGCTGCCTACATTCATCGCTGAAAAATTTGAAGTTATTAAATATTCTTTCGGACCACTTGAAGAGTATGCGGCTATAAAAACTACCGAGTATAATGAGTTGACTCGAACCGAAGAGAACTTATCACAAGTATATCACGACATTTTTCGCATCAAAGATGAGGGATGGTTCATGACAAGAACAAAATAGGAGCTGAAGATGAGTCTAACTTGAAGACTCTGGAATAAAGAAAAGTGCTCACCGGGAGACAACCCGGATTTATCTTTACTATTTTTGTATCGAGTCTGTCAGACCTGCACATCGATGCGGCGCATCTCCTTCCATGGAATGCGGCGTATCGACTGCACAGGTCATATCTATCTTTAATTTTTCTGCAAATTTTATTTCTGAACTTTGAACATTATGTTAGTCATTTTAATGCGGCGTATCCCTGGTTAAGGATACGACGTATCATTCTTCTGACTCGTATTTATTCCAGGCTCGATACGGTGCATCCCTTCCCATGGATGCGGCGTATCGACTGACCTGATGAATTTCAAGTTTTAAAAGTTTAATTTTAGGTTTATTTTTCGCTAATCAATGCTTAATAAAGAATGCACTAGCTGTTATTTTCTTATTTACACAAGTGTTTACAAAGAATGGTGGTATACATACGTTCTGTATTTTCTGTGGAGACGTCATTCATGGAGGCTTGAACGCCCTTCACTCACAGAAAATAAAAAGTTGCTCACAAACGCATAATGGAGGATCATACCGAGCAAATCTCAGGGGAGTTTTCCGTTCTAATTCTTTTTTTTTTTACTGTTTTTAATTTCAATTTCAAACAACGAGGACGTTGTTTATCTTAAGTGGGGGATGGAGAATTAGAACGATACTTGTCCTTATTTTTCAAAAATATGCGTTAATCTATGCTTAATATGCCAAATTTAAAATTTTTCTAGCATATTTTTGTTAAATCTAAATTGCATAGCCGCACACGTAACCTTTTGTTAGGAATATGAATATTCAGCTGAAGACTCGGTCACCCCGAGTACTTATTAGCACATCATAGCTCGTAGGATTATCAGTAATATTATTAGTAGCTTAGTTATTATTATTAGTATTGTGGAGTGGGTCGGGTCTTTACCCTCTGTCAGCTCTCTCCACAGCCCGCTAGGGGCATATTATGTAGTAAGTATAAATACCCCTTCCCTTGCAAGGGAAGGGTTGGAACTTCACTTCATTTTAAGCTAATATACACATAGTTTTCTCTCTCTAGAAGTTCCCACTTTCTCTCTCTAGTTCTTATTCATTCGATCCATATTAAGGCCTCAAACAAGTGTTTCTTGCATTGTGAATACCCTACAATTGGTATCAAGAGCCATGGTTAGGTCCATGAGAGTTGGTATTCACGGATTTGTCTAGTTTTTGAGGTTTTTAGTTCGAATTGATAAGTTACATAAATTTCATTTTGTGCTTTGTTTAGTGATTAGAAGTTGTTATACCTTGTACTTTCTAGCTTAGGAACAGTATAAGAGTAGTATTTGGTGCTTGGATTCACAAATTTAAGGTTTGTGTGGTGTTTTTGGGTGATTCGAGAGTGTTTTATCCAAGTGTTCTTGGCTGCGGTTTGTGTGCTTTGGACGAGTTCTTGAACGCGGTTTGTGTCATTTCGAGGACGCGGTTTGTCTTATTACTAGTTTAGGCAAAAGGACAAAAAGCATTGAAAGCGACGTGTTTGGCAGTTTGTGTCTACGCGGTTTGTCTCTAAGGCGCGTACGCGGTTTGTGTCTACGCGGTTTGTCTCTGCAGCGTGAACTCGGTTTGTGTCTACGCGGTTTGTCTCTGCAGCGTGTATTCGGTTTGTGTCTACGCGGTTTGTCTCTGCAGCGTGTACTCGGTTTGTGTCTACGCGGTTTGTCTCTGAGGAGTGCATTCGGTTTGTGTCTACGCGGTTTGTCTCTGCGGCGTGTATGCGGTTTGTCTAGGCGGTTTGTATCCACAGAGGTGCTATTTTTACGTCAAAACTTCAAACGGCCATAACTTTTGAACCGTAACTCCGTTTTCAGCGAAACACCTGTCAAAATGACCGTGAGACCGTAACTCCGTTTTCAGCGAAACACCTGTCAAAACTTCAAACGGCCATAACTTTTTTATTCATTCAACCCAACTTTCGAAGCCTGAAATCGCTCCAGAATGAAGTTATTGAGTTTCTAAGTTTTCAGACCAAAATTTCGCTGTAACAACTTGCATCAACCAAACCAAATCACAACTTAACAATAGTGCAACAATCCAACAGTCATCATAACACATATCAAGCATCATTTCACGGTTTATTCTTGATTTTGTAAAACCCCGCGAAAGAATCTATTTCTCGGTTTAAATCATAGAATTGTAAAATCCCGTGCACGTTAATATCATGTCAAATACTTCAGATTCTGCTATATCAGAGATACTCAAATTGTACAACATGATTGACAAACAAAAGATTCCCAAAGATGTTCGACAGATAAACGTGTTTGACTATGTTGGTGCCAATAGAGACTTTGTGTGCCCGAATTCTCAAGAAAACAAGCTTCATCAGCCACAGACAAACGTTGTTGAGTCAGATACTGCTAGGAACAACGTGCAACATGAGAAACACAACGAAGCGTCGGCTGAACCTAATGGGGTATCTTCTGTCATTAATAATGATAATGTGTTGCATGAACAAAAGATTCCCGTCAAAGTACAACAGACAAACGTTGTTGAGTCAGATATTGCTAATATGGGAAATAGCGATGTTATCCCATATGAACAATATGTGAATCACAACGAAGCGTCTGTTGTACCTAGTTGTGCATCTTCTGTTCTAAATGATGATTATGTGCTGCATGAGAACAAATTGCCTGTCCCTGATGATAACTTGATCACTAGACTAAACATTTATAAAGAACAAGTGGCTATGTATGAACAGCGTGCTAAGTTTGAGCTTAATGAACGTGAGCAGAAATTAGAAGGTCAAATGAGTACACTTATTAAAGAGTCTAGAGTAAGAGAAGAAACATTAAAATTAGAGTTGAGTTCTTTGAAAAGTCAGCTAGAACAGTCTGTCAAACAGAAACAGGAAGTACAAAAGTGTATAACTACACTTAAGCTAGAATTCAAAGAAAAAGAAACAACACTTTTAAATGATTTCTCTAGACTCAAGACGTTAAAAAATAAGCTTGAAGATAAGTTGTACACACAAGACCAAACCAGACAAACTGCTCAAATGATTCATAGGCACAAAAAGTTGAGTGATAAGCATAGTAAAATCATGATAGGTGAACCCAAGTCAACCATCCTTAGGGACATGAAAGCAGCTCAACCTGCCCTATATGATGGTAATGTGATGCTTATGCCTATTCATGACCCGCCTGAGCATATCTACACTAAAGAGGAGGATGAGATAAGTGAGAGAACTAGGGAAAGAATGAATGAGAAAATGAAGGATCCCAAATGCATAGCCAAACGAATAATAGTCAAGCCCCATGATTATTATGAGGAGAATCGTTTGACTGTGTTTGCCCCTCAAAAGAAGTTAACACCTGAACAAATATTTTGGTCTCAAGATATTGAAAAACTTAAGGTAGAAAAACTTAAGGCCAACACCCCCCTCATTAGAAAAGTTGCGTCCATAACGGTGTATCCTCCCAATACACCTAGGAATTTGGTGCCTTTGTCTCTTCCCACTGAATGCAAAACCTTTATTAGCTTATATGTGCTTTGGCAACTGTTTGCTGATTTCGATAAAACATGTAAGAAGAGAATCACACCCACCGGCATTACTGAGGGGGAAAGGTGTTTTGAACATGCAAAAAGGTGTTACTTAACTGAGGTCATGCCATTCTTTAAACTACTTAAAGAACATTTTGAAGGGTTGCAAACTGCCCTTAAAGCCGAAATAAAAGAAATGGAAGTAGTGTTTAAAGACATGGAAAATGAGGTGAATGAATATGCAATAGAACTTAAGAGTCGTGAGATTGAAAGAAAAAACATACTCATCACTAATGACAACTTGAT
The DNA here is from genome assembly GCA_021014915.2 of Artemisia tridentata subsp. tridentata. Lineage (NCBI taxonomy): Eukaryota > Viridiplantae > Streptophyta > Magnoliopsida > Asterales > Asteraceae > Artemisia > Artemisia tridentata. The sequence goes on from CP139503.1 coordinate 95,706,578, forward strand.
TGCTAAATGTATTGCACAAGATGTATTTTACACCGCTACTGATTCTGCATTGTCTGCTTGTCAATTTAATGAGTATGCTATTGCGTTAAATGTCACCCAGAATCGTGTTGTTGAGCTTGAGGGGGAGAATTTGAAATTGCTTGAAAAAATTCAAAATGATGACCATGATAACATGGTTAAACGTTTTTCAAAACTAGAAGTTGATTATCTGAATTTGCATCTCAAACATCAACACTTAGAAGAAAAATGCAAAATATCAAATGTCAAGACATCCTCGGATGCTCCTGAGTTTGATACATATTTTGAATTAAGCAAACGTGATGAAAAAATTCAAGCTCACACAAACACGATTCGACTGTTGAGGGCCCAAGTTGCCCAATTGAAATCCAACAAGTGTGATGTGTATGGTTCCAATAAACCTTCGCCTTTAGATTCTCAGAATTTTCAATATCAAAACACCATAAATAAGTTACATCATGAAAATGAGTGTTATCGAGAAGAAAATTCTAAGATTAAACAACATTACAAAGAGTTATATGATTCCATTAAAGTTACAAGAAACAATCATAATGATCAGATAACCTCTTTGTCAAATGAAATTGAGAATCTTAAGGCGCAGGTGAAAGGAAAAATGCCAAGTACCACTTGTCACTGTGATGCACCAAAGGTTTATGATATTAAAAAGTATGATGTTGATGTACCACGAGTTATTCCGTTTCCCCTTAGGAATAATAGTCTTGCCCATCAAACATATATCGATCACCTTAGGGATGGCCTTGATATACTTCGTAAGGTTGTTGAAGAGATCAGAATAGAAAAGCCACGCGATAGGGCAACTGGGTATGCCTGCGTCCTTACAAAAAGGATTCAGGAACAGTTAGAATATGCCATTGGCACGTGTCCTAAGTCTCACAACCTAAGAGATAGGGTAGTTACATCATCATCCACTATTAAGAACAAGCATGTAACCTTTGAACTTCCATCAAGCTCATCAGATCCCAGCACATCAAAACATGTTAAGCAATCAGGAGTGAAAAAGACTAAGATTCCCATCAGTCCTTCTACAAGAGTTAATAGTGACACTAAAGCTAGTGAGTCAAAACCTAGGAGAAACATAAAGAATTCTAGGGCTTCACCAGTTAAAAGTGTTCCTAAGAAGAAAGTAGAAGATCACATGAGGAACTATAAGTCAGAACTGAGCAAAAAGAATCATAATTCTAACTCAAATTCACTATGCAAAACATGTAATGAATGCTTAATCACGGGTAATCATGATAAATGTGTTGAGAAATTTCTGAAGTCGTCCAACAAAACCCCAGTTAAGAAAGTTTGGAGAACTAGACAAATTAAGCAATCTTGGAAACCTACAGGGAAAATATTCACCAATGTGGGATTTCAGTGGAAGCCCACGGGCCGAATACTTACACTAGGCAAACATTGTCCTTTAACGAGGATTACCAAACCTAGAGTAGTGCCTGTTAAGGAATGGAAGCCAACTGGTAGAGTTATCACTTTAGATTCACAATGTCCTTCAATCAGGTCCATTGCATCTACTAGTGTTGCCCCTATTGATAAAACCAAGGCACCTATGGTTTCAACAGCTCCAAAGATTGTTTGCACTAATCAACTGGAACCCAACTTAAATTGGGGATCTGGCACTCCAAACTCTCTTCTTTCGTCTGCTTTCAAATGCAGGTCATACAGATCATCCTTTGACATTTGGACTCAGGTTTTTCACAACATATGAGGGGAATTAAAATGATGTCTGTTCACATCAGTTCAGGCCTCGTTCTTCATCGACTATGATGTTTGAACACTGCAGTTCAAGCCTCGGGTCTCAATGTTTTCATAATGGCATCTGCTGACATCTCTTCAGGCCCCGTTCATCAAAGAAAAGAAAGGCGTACGCTTGAGTGCGCTTTATCTTCGGAAGAAGAGGAATCTTCTTATTCATGACCATTCTCATCAAGCTTCATGTTCTTCAAATGCTCATTCAGTCACCAAAGGGGATAAACGTACATTGGAGTATATTCTTATTCACCTGCTCTATCAAAAATGGCAGTTGGTCGTCATATGCAATTTTTGAGGGGGAGAAGGGTGAATAATCTACATGGTGATTGAGATTTGCGAAATGGTCATACGAATATTCTTGTTTCTGACTATTCTCATCAAAAGGCTTCATACTTACTCCATGCTCATTCAGATATCAAGTGGATCTACTTCCATCCGATTGGACGTTTATTCACTCAATCAAAAATGGCAACTTCAAATGCAATTTTTGAGGGGGAGAAGTGTGAACAGTGGATCAACCTCACATGCACTTGTTCAATCAAAAATAGCAACCTCGTATGCAATCTTTGAGGGGGAGAAGTGTGAACAGTGGTACAACCTCATATGCACTTGTTCAATCAAAGATGGCATCCTCGTATGCAATATTTGAGGGGGAGAAGTGTGGACAAGTGATTCGATGTACATTTGGTTGTTGGTTCACTCACTTGTGTTGGGCATCTAATTGTGACCATGGAGTTGATCAGGTATCACTTATTTGGAGTTGAAGTTGACTTTCTCAAAGGCGTGATCTTACTCTATCTTGAAGTCGGGGTTGGTTGGAGGCATGACCTTCAATGATAACTTGCTCGTGCTTAAGATTTAAGTTGAAGACTTAGGTTATCTAGTTACCAGCAGTCGGGGTAACTATCACTTAAAGGAGTTACGATGTAGTACTCAGTGTCACACGCCGTTGACGTTGTGGATAATCGTAAGAGGTGTTAATGTCTCATACCTTGGTTGGGTATTGAGTACTTAGAGATTTGCTTGGAGCACTAATTCTCTACACCGTTCTTCCAACATTAGTGCAAGCGTAAGTCACAAGAATGGGGAATTCTATCTTCAGATTCAAGTTTGGTATATCGGGTTTGCTCCATCAGTCATCATGTAAAGTTGCCTACTTGAGGGTTGGTAAAGATAGTCAGAGACAGTTTTGGTAGCGGTTGACTCTCACTTGAGCCAATTTTGTTCTTCTCACAAGATCTCAAGAATATGTGCGTAATATGTGTTGCTGATTCTGAGGTATCAAAACCAGCAAGGGGGAAGGAGACATACATCTGAATGCACAACGAGTACACGTGATGAACTTTATACTTCTTCTGAATAGAAGTTATTCCGGGAAGACAAATGTCATAACCGCAGAGAAAATCAGTGTTTTAACTCGTGAGTCTTGATGTATTATTCCAACTAAGTGGGGGAAGATATGTATGAAACAGTTTCTGATAATTAAAGAGGTACACAATTGTATGATGACTTCTGGTTAGTCGGTATCCTACAGAAGGAAATGTGTTCATCCGGGACTTACTTGGTTTTCACGGTACTGTCTTGGTGTTATCATTTCAACTACACACGGGATAAATTGCTTACACTCGGGACTTAGTTGACTTTGGTGTAACAATTCTCATCTGCAATTTCCTGAAGGGAGAAAAGGGGATTTCTAGGTCTTAATTGATCTTGATGTTACATTTTCGACTTCATTAATGGGATTGAGTGTGTACTTCGGGTTTTCGGGCTTCATACAATGAGACTGTTTGAATTTCTTCAACTACTTGGGGGGGGGGGGGAAGTGGTCTCTGGATACTTTTGGGTAGGCATTTCTTCGGTCCTCAGCGGGAAGAAATGTGAGAAGAATTATTCAAATGTGAGATGATTCGTTGCTGATCTATTTGAGGATTCCCGAACGGAGAATCACGATGATTATTCTTAAAAGGGAGCAGCAATACTTGATGTGGTTTGCTACGGTTTCCGCTGTACACTTACCTTATGTAAGCTTGTAAGAGAGCTTAGAATCTGCTCAGTATGAAGATTGTCGGTTTGGGGGGAAGCTATCAAAGCTGTACATTGGGAAGGCTCAAGTTCCGTCGATTGTTCAGGAGCCTCGAAAGCTTTGGGGGTGAAAGTTTAAGAGATGATTGACCACAGATTTCTACAACATACTGAACGTATCCTCATTTCGGTATTCATTTCATCATCGTCTTAAACTGAATAATATAGTTTGTACATATCTTAAAACATACTGTAAATAGAAAATTATAGAACCAGAAAATTGTATATAGAAAAATATTAAAACCAAGAAAAACCATAAAAATCAGAAAAATAGAAAATACCAAAAATAGTTTCACCTAGGCATGTCTTCTGTTTATCGATAACATTTACGGTCTTAGAAATGTCATTCAATAATGACACGGGACTTTAAATGAAGCTCGAGCAGAAGTTATACTAACTTGTTAAAACATGTCTAAATGGCTTGCTATTACTTTAGATAGCAACCCGTGCCTCACAATGGGGAAAGCATGTCGCCAAAAAGACAGCTGTTCCTCCAACCGGGTGATGTTCATCTGGGCATGGATTACTTTATATCCATGTTTCCCCGATTTGATGTACGCTTCAGTGCATCATTTCGCGTATAAGAAGAGAAGTCTTCTTTGCACCATGAACTCTTTCAGTTCTATGATTCTTCAAGAGAGTTTTGGTGTTTCACAAGGTGGTAACTGGACTTAAATTTCACAAATACTTATCTCTCAATTGAATGACTACAGCTCTTTAAATAGAAAATGGGTCATTAATTGAGGGGGAGTTTATTTGCTCAAATTTTGACACCTTTTTAAACATTGTGCAACATCAGCAGTGACACTCTCTCTTAGTTTAAGGGGGAGCATTGTATGCTTCGTAATCAGAATATATTAAACCTGACCACATTTTCTCCCAAATTTTCTAAACATATTTAAATCAATTGGGATCACAAATCTCAAATGGTTTGAAATTTTTGATCGGGGGAGAGAATGTGATTTAAAAATGAAATTCTGATAAAATGTGATGATTTGGAAGTTAATGTAAGCTCTCCCGTATGTGCTAAACTGCTTTGTATATCAATGCACATATTGAGGGGGAGCAAAATGTTTTGGTCATAAAAGCAAGCTCTTCCATATGTGCTAAAATCTTTCGTATATCGATGCACATATTGAGGGGGAGCAAATGGTTTTTAACAAAACATAAAGGATTTGAGCAAGGCTCAGACTTCACCAATGAATTGACGAAACTTGAACTGTCATCAATCGAAAGGATACGTCTTGGCCGGGTAATAATTTCAAGCTGGTCTAACCAGTGATGTAAGCGTGTCTCGAAAAAGATGTATCTGAGTAGAGAGTACCATTTCGAGAAACTTTCTGTGGACTTGACCAGGCCGGGTAATAATTTCAAGCTAGTCTAACTAGTGATGTAAGCGTGTCTCGAATCGGTCATGTTCACTGAAAGTTGATCAATTCAAAAAGTGCGAGCTCTACCTAACATGTGCAAATTTATAAAACTATCACTCGAGCACATGTTGAGGGGGAGCATTTGAAAAATATAAAACTCTCAAGTGTTTGCAAAAATGTGTTTCAAAATCATGAACACTTTGAGAGATTTTTCAAAGATTTGGTTTGGCAATCGTGGATGAATACTAAAGACCGGCCATTTTAATTAATGCATGGAGTTATAAGGATGGTTAGGGTAGGTTCAAGTTCCCACGATCCCGCCAGAGCCAGAGGGATCTACCCAGGGACAATCCACTAGTTAGTGTAGAAGTCCTTAGGTATGATTAAAAAGGAGAAATGTGTATAAGGGAAGAGTGCCGACTGAGATGGAGCTAACACTGGAATAAACCCAACAAGGTGTTAGTTATGAAGTCTCGGTAAGCACTGAAGGGGTTGAAGAATGAAAAAGAATTGTAAAGATAAAGGGTGAAAAGAAATAGCCCTCCTTACAAACTTAGGCAGAAACCGGGTCAATTCATATGCTGTCAGAATCACTTAGTTGATTGCTGACATTGAAGACAAAGTATCATAGACCCAGTGATACGCTGCACAACCCTCCCTAGCCACTCAAGGTCCCTCAAAGGATTCTTGTTTCAATTGTCACGGAGTTCAATACATTTCTATCGTCTCTCTCACTACGAGTTAGATGATATTGAAAAGGTGGCAGTCCTCTCCAGCCTCCGATCACCAAATCAAAACGCACAATAGAGTCTAGAGCCACGAGAGTCATAATAAGATCTCATAGGAACACGGATTATTTATACACTGGTTGTTCATCATTAAGGACACCAGTTGTAAACTTATGAGTCCTACGCAGATCTTAGCAATCTGCCAGAACATTCATGAGAGACTTTACAAATGTAATTCTCAATGATTGAATGGAAATTCCTGCCAGGGTCAACATCAAGCAGCCCTGAAAGCAGGTCACTTCGGTAATTCCTCGTGGATTACGCTTAGTGGTCGCGGCGGTTTCAACCGGTCTATAGTCGTGGAGTGATCTCCAGCGACTCACCTAATCGTTGAAATGCTATGGCATAGTCTTAAAAAGCCCTCTGTGGGTTTTCGATTAAGAACGGTCTTGGTAAGGATTAGAGAGAGTTTCCACACTATGCTGTTAACAATCTCGAAGTCCAAACCTGTAAGTACCGGTCGATTTGTTGCTAACTGTCGTATGCAGGAACTTCTGGCGATTGTAGCTGAGGAATGCTGTAGCTGGTTGCTGTTGTAGCTGGTTGCAGAAAAGATGCCAATCCAGTACCACATGTTCACACTCTATCATCACTATAATTCAAACAAGTCATGATCAACCAAAAGACCTTCAACACAGCTTCTGCTAACTCTGATGCTGAAAATCATGACCCTGATTAGTGTGAGCATGTCGGCTCTAAGTATATTTCATCACATGGAGACCTACTACTGAAAGATGACTTGGAGACTCAAGCGGGATGATACTTTCAAAGATTACTCAAAGTTCATCCAAGACAAAAGAGAAGTCATCTGAAGATCACGGATTTTTGCACAACGATCTATGAAATTGAAGAATCAATGGTTACGAGCTATGATGTCAAGATCCAAGGAAGAAGTGCTGAAATTCAGAACATTACTTCTGGGGTGACCTCCCTTAGGGGGAGATTGTTAGGAATATGAATATTCAGCTGAAGACTCGGTCACCCCGAGTACTTATTAGCACATCATAGCTCGTAGGATTATCAGTAATATTATTAGTAGCTTAGTTATTATTATTAGTATTGTGGAGTGGGTCGGGTCTTTACCCTCTGTCAGCTCTCTCCACAGCTCGCTAGGGGCATATTATGTAGTAAGTATAAATACCCCTTCCCTTGCAAGGGAAGGGTTGGAACTTCACTTCATTTTAAGCTAATATACACATAGTTTTCTCTCTCTAGAAGTTCCCACTTTCTCTCTCTAGTTCTTATTCATTCGATCCATATTAAGGCCTCAAACAAGTGTTTCTTGCATTGTGAATACCCTACACCTTTATTTAAAAATTGTGAGAATTAGGCGTATCCATTTCCCAATATTTTACCCCAAATTCCACAAATATACGAGTGTGCCGGTGACTTGTAATGTAAAACCCGCAAATTAATATAATCCGAAAGGACCAAAATACCCTCAAATTTGAAATTTTAAGAACTTATAAAACCATATAAGTAACATCATTTGATCTTAACCTAAAGTGATTAAAACCCTAAGTGAATAAGCAAATTAAGTCAACGTAAACTATACACAATGTAAATAAGAAGTAACAAATAAATAAAATCCTACATTGTACATGCTAGGCGAAATTTATTTAATTTATGTACCTATGATCTTCCAATATTTGGCCCAAAGAACTAGAAACAAGAAAAGTAACTAAGGTTTGTCTAGCCCATTATGAAGGTCCATTCTTTCCCTTATTTGGCCCATTTAGAAAACTCAGTATTCTTTTTTTTTTCTTAAAACCGATCTTCACAAACAAACCACCAAAGAAAACCCTAATTTTTTCCCTACTCAAAAAAATTCGGCTGCCTCTTTCTTTCCTGCTGCCATTCGATCCAAACAAGACACCAAAGAGACTTGATTCTTGTTCCATTCGTGTGTCATCTATCATAAGGTAAACATGTTGTTCTTGTATCAAATCCATGCGAATTGTTCTTAGCGAAAACCCTAAATTATATATGATTCTGTGAAGAACTGCTACTGATCCGAAAATTAGTTCAACTTTAATCGATTGTATAAAAATAATGGTAAGGTGTTTTTGGGTGGTTTTTGGGTCTAGAATTAAGTTCAGGAAGAGAGGGTTCTGGGAAAATTGGTCTTGTAATTTTTAGAGGTCGGGAAGGCACTTTTTATGAATTTACAAAATTGAATGTCAAAACGTATTCGTATGTCTGGAAAAATGGTCTGGGTTTATGAATTTTAATTTGCAAAATATGTCGAACTGGAAGATGTCCTTTGAACTGGGTGATATTTGATATGTCTATTAGTCACTGGATTTTTTTCAGATTTTTATAAATTTATTTGATAGGTCTGCTAACTGCTTACTTTTCGTATGTTAAAAGTTATCAGAAATCTGGACGACCTGAAGTAAATGATTTTTAGAACATAGCTATACTTAATAATAAATTCTGGAAAAATTTGGGAAAGTTTTTAAGACTTATGAGAGCTTGTGTGAATTTTGGGGAATTTTTATTCTGAGTTCTAATAGGGAAGAAAAATCGTACAAAACAGGTCTGAATTGAATGTAGAATCTGAGAAAAGTTTTCAAGGTGTTAAAAAGGTATTAAAGTGTTTATTTTGCAAACTAAAGGGGTTAAATGGTTATTTTTCTAAAATGGAAGGGCTTAACTTGTATAAACATGTACCTTAATAATATTTACACTTTATACCCTAATCTTATCATAATGACACTTCAGCCCCTAAACTTGTGATAATTACATAAGGAACCCTGAAATTATGAAAACTACTTTATGAACCCTAAAATTTTGTAAAAGACATTATGAACCTTGAACTATGAATAGGATCATCTATAATACTTTAAATTGGCATACGGGAATGTTATAACTTAAAGTTACCTAAGATGGAGAGAAACTAAAATGAAGCCGTATGATTAAGAAACTAATAAACTATGAAAACTTATAAGTACACTTATAATTCGTGTAGATTCGCTGAAGCGGGAGTAATCCGGTGTCTCGTGATCTGTCTTTGGTTTGTTCTGCTATCGAATAAGGTACAGATATTCTGCCCTCATTGTATAGGGTGCCTTCGTCTCACTTTCCTGATTTCTGACTCTTGGTTATGTTCTTATTTGTGAATCCTGTTTGTTCTTATATGATATTGTGAATCTTAATTGCTTCCTTGTTTGAACCTTTGTTTTGAGAAATTGTTTGAAACTCTTGTCCTGATTTTGTGTTGAAACTCTTGCCTTGATTCTTTGATTTGAACTTTGCTTAGGTTACTTTGTTCTGGACCTTGTCATGAACCCTGTTATGTTATTTTGATACTTGAACCAACCTATTCATCACTTGGTAATCTGGATAGTTGTGACTCTAGGCTACATTGAAGGTTCATTAGATTTTACAACTGAACGTACAAAACTCTTTTAAATTACATGTGACTTATCTTATGAAAACTGCTTTTTGAGATCATTTTTTTTAAAGACCATTTTAAAGGATTTCTTTTGAAACTATGATATGAGCTTTTAAATAAAAACCTTTGTTATGAACCTTGAATAAATTGTTATGAACCTCCTGATTTTGATACTTGCTCTCCTAATGCTTGATTCCCTGATATTTGATCTCCAGATATGTGACCTTCTGATTTTAATATTGACCTCTAGTATTTGAACCTTGATGTTTGACCTCCTGATTATGAACCCTGTATTTGTCTCTTGTCTTGATTCTTGATGTGAACCTTGATATGATCCTGATATGTGTCTGATGTGAACCTTATGTGAACCCTGAGACCTAAACCCTGTGATTTGACACCTTAGATTTGATACATGACCCTGACCCACAGTTTGAGACTACGAGCCATCTACTAGGCATGAGGGTTTCATGTCCCTGTCATTGATGCACCGATGGCTTGACTTTAGGGCAAGGAAGTGATGTCTTGCCCCGTCCCCGGACTCTTGTTTCTGATTTATTATGTTGTGGAAGACCTTGTGGCCTGCGGGGGCGTATGGATGCATCCTAGTCGTGTCTTGATTTGCTTGTTCTGGTATATCTTGGTGACTGATGGTGTGTGCGATACACGTCTTTCACGACCCTGGGAGCTTGCAACTCCAACCCTGGAGGTAACCCCTCATTTCTTGGTACGAGGTCACCCCTCCGTACACCCTGGTATCTTGATATGTGATCTGGTTCGATATGTGATTTGGTTCGGGCTCGTAGAGGATTTCTGTCACCCTACATCTTCACCTTTAATTGCCATTACTTGTTTCCATATGTGCTATAATTTGATATATGACTTGCCATGTGATCTGATCTGATTTAGACCTGAACTTGTGGAAGATTTTGATTTGGTTGTCTTGAGATTTGACTTGACATGATTTGACCTGGATTTCTGGTTTGTTTACTTTGATTCTTGACTTGGCATTTTGGGCGTGATACTGGACTAGACTTGGTATGACTTGGGATGTGATGGGTTATTTGTTTACTTTGACTTTGATATCTGTTCCATGATTCTTGATATTTTTGTATAACTTTTGTATATCTCTTCCTGACTCTTGTCATCCTGGTATTTTCTCGCTCATTCTCTATACTTTACTACTGCTTTGTTTCCGTTATATCTGTTCACTGGGCTTTGTAAGCTCAGCCGCACGTTTCTTTTCGTGTGCGGCAGGTTTTAGATGGAAGATGGGAATAAGCGAAGAGACTTTTGGACCTAGAAGACTTGACAATTATTTTGGCCTAGAAATGAGTAGAAGTTATTTTATTGTTAGAATTTGTATCTGCTTTTGTAACCTTGTAATTTCAGTATTCCATTTGTAACCTTTGAAATCCTATTGTATTATTTAAGTCGTATGTGATGCTTGCCTTTGATATGTCACCATTTACGTGACACTTCTACCCTTTCCGGGTTGGGGTGTTACAAAGCGGTTTCAGAGACAGGTTTGCGACTTGTAGTACACCTACCCTTGGCCTGTGCAAGTTATGGACCACTAAGTTTTTCCCTGTAGGCGCTCATAAGACAACCGTTGAGGAATTACTTTAGGATCTCCCCATAGGAACTTAAGTATTACCGGCGAGGAATGGGTAGACTAGGACATCTATGTAAGTAGCATTGCTTCCGCATCACTCTGATTCGTGCCTTGCTTTTGGTTAAAGCTTGTTGAGATCACTTTTGGAGATTTAAAGCTTTTGCCTTGCACCACCTAAGTTTTGAAACTTAATAAATCTTGAAGCCATTGAAAATTTCATAGTAATTTCCTGACACTATTTGGTCCTTACTTTCAGATTCCGACTCTGACCTCTGATCTTTTGTTAATTATTTCAATGCCTCCTGGGCACTTTGAGAATCTCCATGGCGAGTAGTTTGGCTTTCCCTCTTGATTTTGACGCTTGATTTTGTTGACCTCCGAGACTGTAGAAGTACTAGGTGGATTAAGGTAGGTTGTTCTGCTTACGACTCGAGATAAAGTATGATCATCATGAAGACATATTTATGTGGTGCTAGTATTATGACGTCTGGCCAACGTGATAATACTTACACCATATAACGTGCCCTCATTGTGGACATAGGATATCTTGGGAAGTACCTAAGAAGTTTAGAATTTGATCTCCGTTGGATTATCCGTGATTAGTGAGATTTTAGGTTCATTCTACCTATGCGTATACTCTGCCCTTGTTCATTAGATGTCTGGACAAGTTTAGACTCTCGTTTTGCGTTCTGTTGATCTCAGTTATAAACCTTGAACTCTTGTAGAGCCCTCTACTGTTGGTACAATTCATTTGATCTGAAATCTTGTCCGTATTTCCATATGAACTTTTCTTTTTGGAAGAACCTCTTCGAGCGTAAGAATGTTAGAGACGACCTTTTGCGACTTGCTACGACTTCTTTTAACTGTGCGACTTCAATTTTCGAGGACGAAAATTTTTTTTAGAGGGGAAGAGTTGTAAAACCCGCAAATTAATATAATCCGAAAGGACCAAAATACCCTCAAATTTGAAATTTTAAGAACTTATAAAACCATATAAGTAACATCATTTGATCTTAACCTAAAGTGATTAAAACCCTAAGTGAATAAGCAAATTAAGTCAACGTAAACTATACACAATGTAAATAAGAAGTAACAAATAAATAAAATCCTACATTGTACATGCTAGGCGAAATTTATTTAATTTATGTACCTATGATCTTCCAATATTTGGCCCAAAGAACTAGAAACAAGAAAAGTAACTAAGGTTTGTCTAGCCCAATATGAAGGTCCATTCTTTCCCTTATTTGGCCCATTTAGAAAACTCAGTATTCTTTTTTTTTTCTTAAAACCGATCTTCACAAACAAACACCAAAGAAAACCCTAATTTTTCCCTACTCAAAAAAATTCGGCTGCCTCCTTCTTTCCTGCTGCCATTCGATCCAAACAAGACACCAAAGAGACTTGATTCTTGTTCCATTCATGTGTCATCTATCATAAGGTAAACATGTTGTTCTTGTATCAAATCCATGCGAATTGTTCTTAGCGAAAACCCTAAATTATATATGATTCTGTGAAGAACTGCTACTGATCCGAAAATTAGTTCAACTTTAATCGATTGTATAAAAATAATGGTAAGGTGTTTTTGGATGGTTTTTGGGTCTAGAATTAAGTTCAGGAAGAGAGGGTTCTGGGAAAATTGGTCTTGTAATTTTTAGAGGTCGGGAAGGCACTTTTTATGAATTTACAAAATTGAATGTCAAAACGTATTCGTATGTCTGGAAAAATGGTCTGGGTTTATGAATTTTAATTTGCAAAATATGTCGAACTGGAAGATGTCCTTTGAACTGGGTGATATTTGATATGTCTATTAGTCACTGGATTTTTTTCAGATTTTTATAAATTTATTTGATAGGTCTGCTAACTGCTTACTTTTCGTATGTTAAAAGTTATCAGAAATCTGGACGACCTGAAGTAAATGATTTTTAGACCATAGCTATACTTAATAATAAATTCTGGAAAAATTTGGGAAAGTTTTTAAGACTTATGGGAGCTTGTGTGAATTTTGGGGAATTTTTATTCTGAGTTCTAATAGGGAAGAAAAATCGTACAAAACAGGTCTGAATTGAATGTAGAATCTGAGAAAAGTTTTCAAGGTGTTAAAAAGGTATTAAAGTGTTTATTTTGCAAACTAAAGGGGTTAAATGGTTATTTTTCTAAAATGGAAGGGCTTAACTTGTATAAACATGTACCTTAATAATATTTACACTTTATACCCTAATCTTATCATAATGACACTTCAGCCCCTAAACTTGTGATAATTACATAAGGAACCCTGAAATTATGAAAACTACTTTATGAACCCTAAAATTTTGTAAAAGACATTATGAACCTTGAACTATGAATAGGATCATCTATAATACTTTAAATTGGCATACGGGAATGTTATAACTTAAAGTTACCTAAGATGGAGAGAAACTAAAATGAAGCCGTATGATTAAGAAACTAATAAACTATGAAAACTTATAAGTACACTTATAATTCGTGTAGATTCGCTGAAGCGGGAGTAATCCGGTGTCTCGTGATCTGTCTTTGGTTTGTTCTGCTATCGAATAAGGTACAGATATTCTACCCTCATTGTATAGGGTGCCTTCGTCTCACTTTCCTGATTTCTGACTCTTGGTTATGTTCTTATTTGTGAATCCTGTTTGTTCTTATATGATATTGTGAATCTTAATTGCTTCCTTGTTTGAACCTTTGTTTTGAGAAATTGTTTGAAACTCTTGTCCTGATTTTGTGTTGAAACTCTTGCCTTGATTCTTTGATTTGAACTTTGCTTAGGTTACTTTGTTCTGGACCTTGTCATGAACCCTGTTATGTTATTTTGATACTTGAACCAACCTATTCATCACTTGGTAATCTGGATAGTTGTGACTCTAGGCTACATTGAAGGTTCATTAGATTTTACAACTGAACGTACAAAACTCTTTTAAATTACATGTGACTTATCTTATGAAAACTGCTTTTTGAGATCATTTTTTTTAAAGACCATTTTAAAGGATTTCTTTTGAAACTATGATATGAGCTTTTAAATAAAAACCTTTGTTATGAACCTTGAATAAATTGTTATGAACCTCCTGATTTTGATACTTGCTCTCCTAATGCTTGATTCCCTGATATTTGATCTCCAGATATGTGACCTTCTGATTTTAATATTGACCTCTAGTATTTGAACCTTGATGTTTGACCTCCTGATTATGAACCCTGTATTTGTCTCTTGTCTTGATTCTTGATGTGAACCTTGATATGATCCTGATATGTGTCTGATGTGAACCTTATGTGAACCCTGAGACCTAAACCCTGTGATTTGACACCTTAGATTTGATACATGACCCTGACCCACAGTTTGAGACTACGAGCCATCTACTAGGCATGAGGGTTTCATGTCCCTGTCATTGATGCACCGATGGCTTGACTTTAGGGCAAGGAAGTGATGTCTTGCCCCGTCCCCGGACTCTTGTTTCTGATTTATTATGTTGTGGAAGACCTTGTGGCCTGCGGGGGCGTATGGATGCATCCTAGTCGTGTCTTGATTTGCTTGTTCTGGTATATCTTGGTGACTGATGGTGTGTGCGATACACGTCTTTCACGACCCTGGGAGCTTGCAACTCCAACCCTGGAGGTAACCCCTCATTTCTTGGTACGAGGTCACCCCTCCGTACACCCTGGTATCTTGATATGTGATCTGGTTCGATATGTGATTTGGTTCAGGCTCGTAGAGGATTTCTGTCACCCTACATCTTCACCTTTAATTGCCATTACTTGTTTCCATATGTGCTATAATTTGATATATGACTTGCCATGTGATCTGATCTGATTTAGACCTGAACTTGTGGAAGATTTTGATTTGGTTGTCTTGAGATTTGACTTGACATGATTTGACCTGGATTTCTGGTTTGTTTACTTTGATTCTTGACTTGGCATTTTGGGCGTGATACTGGACTAGACTTGGTATGACTTGGGATGTGATGGGTTATTTGTTTACTTTGACTTTGATATCTGTTCCATGATTCTTGATATTTTTGTATAACTTTTGTATATCTCTTCCTGACTCTTGTCATCCTGGTATTTTCTCGCTCATTCTCTATACTTTACTACTGCTTTGTTTCCGTTATATCTGTTCACTGGGCTTTGTAAGCTCAGCCGCACGTTTCTTTTCGTGTGCGGCAGGTTTTAGATGGAAGATGGGAATAAGCGAAGAGACTTTTGGACCTAGAAGACTTGACAATTATTTTGGCCTAGAAATGAGTAGAAGTTATTTTATTGTTAGAATTTGTATCTGCTTTTGTAACCTTGTAATTTCAGTATTCCATTTGTAACCTTTGAAATCCTATTGTATTATTTAAGTCGTATGTGATGCTTGCCTTTGATATGTCACCATTTACGTGACACTTCTACCCTTTCCGGGTTGGGGTGTTACATGTAAACTTTAGAACTTGGCTTGTATACTACCCGAGACCACCATAATGAGTATTATTGATATAATTGGAGTGACTTTTCTAACTTGGTAAATTATTTTTCAAATGTTATCTAAAAAAAAAAAAAAAATTGTTACACCCTTAAACCTTAGCCTACCCTATAGATTTAAGTCCGTGGTTAGTTGCTTTTGGTAAAAGTGTGTTTCCCTGCGTTTCTTGTGTTCAAATGCTTAATTTATTATATTTGGTTAGGTTGGGAAATTGCACAATGCAATGTAGTGAAATTAGATATTGTATTATTTTGATTTTCATGTGTTTACTACTTTCACTATTATATTTATATCTGAATTTATGAAAAGTATGGAAATATTATCCATATTTATTGTGATGGTGATGTGGTGAAATTTTACACCATTAGTTATGTTTATTTGATGTTCAAAAAAAATCGAAAAAAGAGAAAAGAAAAAGAAAGAAGAGGTTGGTAGTTTATTAAAACCAACATTGTAAAGTTATGTATTAGTGGAGATATCGCCACTATTTGTTGTATTATATGTATGGATTGAATGGGAGTTGGCCGTTATGGGAACGCCAACTAAGGTTTATTCTTTGATTAAGATATTATTGAGTCTGATTCATGTCTACCTTCTAAAGCGTGAGTTTCCGTGTTAAAGCGTGAGTTACTCTATGATTTTGTGTCTTATTCATGGGATGGTTGGGAAAGTAATTAACCACATTAGGATTTAATCTATTTGTTTTATTTATTTTTTATTTTTAAACCAATTTTTGTGTTTCCCAATTGTTACCCATACCAAATTATTATATTCTTTGTTAGCTTTCGAGCATCCGAGTATGATAATGGCTAAGTAAGAATGTCAAATGTGTGAATAAGGTAGTGACCATCCGAGTTTTAGACTAATCGAATGACGCACCAGCGATCTGTTGTTTAACTTGGTGACCACCCGTTATGCAAATAACGCGCTAGTAATCCAAGAAACACATTAGTGACCATCCGTTGTTTGAGGAATCGAGGACTCGCGCCAGCGAGCTACTAAGTTTGTGCAAGAGATGTTTAAACTATGCCAGGTTTAACCAAACCTTATCATTAACCAATTTACCGCTTTAGACTTGTTACTCCTTGGCTTTAGTGGTGTAGATGTGTATCCTTGCCAAGCTTATGATAGAATATTCGTCACGACCAAGCAATTGAGCAAGTGAGAGATTTGAGTGATTTTATTTTTCTACTTCGTTAAGTGTTTGGTTGTGCAATTGATGAAAACGAATAAGTGCTTAATACTATAAAAATAAATCCTAAACTTCATTTAGGATACATTTTCATAAGTTTTAATCTAAAGTTTACTTGAGGACAAGTAAAGTTCAAGTGGGGGGATATTTGATGACATCAAATAAGTACATATTATTGGCATCATTTATCCTATGTTATTGACTTGTTTTATATTACTTTATATGAGAATTGATACTTAATCGTTTACTTTTGTAATTCTCAGTTATAAACAAGCGTTTGGTGAAAGTTAGCTATTTTGGACGTAAATTGGAGCAAAATAGATCAAGTTGGATAAGTCTACTGAACTAAAGGAAGATACACCATATCATAATTCTAGACAGATACGCCGTACGACAATACTTAGACGAATTTGAAGACCATTGCCTGACTTTGAAGAATGCGCCGCATGGATTTATCCCATGCGCCGCATATGAAACCTTGGTCGACAAAAAAGATCTGAAAATACTACTCCAGATGGGCCGCATGAAGTTCCTAATATGCGACGTATCAATCTCAAGACTTAACCAGAATTATCCAAGATACTGAAGACAATGCGCCGCATGAAGAATGAAGTTACGCCGCATCTGAAGATGGTGTACGAATATTCGTGGATATTTTATTCTTGGACACGACGCGAAGTTATTGAGATACGCCGCATCGTGCCCTCAGACAGAAACTATAAATACCCCATTAGACAGCCGAATTTAGGGTGACAAAAAGAGAACCCTAAGGAGAAGAATACAGACGATTTGGCAACACAAGACACCACTCAAACGAAGATTTCAGAGCAGTAAGAAGGTCTTGCTAGTGTTTAATTCATTAAGTAGTTTTGTTTTATTATATTAGTAATCTTTAATCCATCATGATTGCTGGCCTTGTCTACGCCATAGGACTCGCCTTTATATTTCCCAGCTAAGGCCTTATATTAATAGACACACATTCATCTCAATGACCACATAAAGTTATATTCTTTCTACCCTACTTGACATAGTAACACAGCATGTCATAATACCTCTCATTTCATGCACATATTATTAGTATTTTACGCCATACCTCACATGGATCTCTTTGGACCTGTCAGTCCAATGTCTATCCACCATGAGAAGTATACTCTGGTCATAGTGGATGAATACTCAAGATACACTTGGGTTTACTTCCTGACCAAAAAGAGTCGGGCAGCTCAAACAATCATGTCCTTTGTCAGGAACATTGAAAACCAAAATGACATCAAAGTCAAACAAATCAGAACTGACAATGGGACTGAATTCAAGAATCATGATCTTGAGTGTTTCTTTGATGAGAAAGGAATCTCTAAAAACTTCTCTTCTCCATACACACCAGAACTAAATGGTGTTGCAGAAAGAAAGAACAGAACACTCATTGAGGCTACTAGAACAATGCTAAATGGATCTGAACTCTCCAAACATTTTTGGACTGAAGCAGTCAAAACTGCCTGTTATACTCAAAACAGATCCATCATTGTCAAGAGACATAGTAAAACTCCCAATGAGTTGTTCAAAGGAAGAATTCCAAACATCAGCTATTTTCATGTCTTTGGGTGTCCTGTATTTATTCATAATCACAAGGATCACTTAGGAAAATTTGATGCAAAAGCTAATGATGGATACTTCCGGTGATACTCCCTTGTCTCTAAAGCCTTTAGGGTGTTCAATACAAGGAGACAACAAACTGAGGAAATATTTCATGTCACCTTTGATGAGAGTACTGATGCCATCAGTTTCTCAGACACCTCTGTGGAAGAGATTGGGATTGATGATTCATCAAGATATCCTCCTAATGAATTTCATCCTGAAAGCAATCCTTCCACTCAGTATCAAGAAAATGCTGATATATCCTATTACATTGTCCCACATAACCTCCCTCAACCAACCATCACTAAGTTTGTTGAAGCTCAAACAAGTACTGATGAAGTTAATCAGTCTAAATAATTAGTTCAGAAACCAATCAATCTCAGTGATCAACTTGAATTGTTGGACAATCAAGATCCTGACACTCTTCAAGTACCAAACAATGAACCTACACCTCCTCACAATCAGGCTTCTACAAGTTCTAATCACTATCCCAGACCTCAGAAAAGTTGGACTAGGTCTAAAGATATTGAACTTGTAAACATTGTTGGAGAACCCACTGAAGGAATGCTTACTAGAAGCATGGCTGCTAAACTTAAAGCAGCTTCAGCCAATGAATGTCTATTTGTGGACTTCATCTCCAATATTAAGCCTAAGAGTGTCAAAGAGGCACTGAAACACCCAAGCTAGGTTCAGGCCATGCATGATGAACTTGAACAATTCGATAGCAACAAGGTTATGACCTTGGTCAAATGTCCTCAGGATGTTTATATCAATGGCATGAATGGGTTTTCAAGAACAAGACTGATGAAAATGGCATAGTCACTAAAAACAAAGCCAGACTTGTTGCAAAAGGTTATGACCAACAAGAAGGCATTGACTATGAAGAAACGTTTGCACCAGTTGCAAGAATGGAAGCCATCAGGATCTTCCTTGCTTATGCAACCTACATGAACTTCAAAGTATATCAAATGGATGTAAAAAGTGACTTTCTCAATGGGTCAGTGAAGGAAGAAGTTTATGTTTAACAACCCCTGGGATTTGAGAGTAGTGAGTTTCCAGACTATGTTTGTAAGCTTGACAAAGCCCTTTATGGACTGAAATAAGCTCCTAGGGCATGGTATGAAACTCTCTCAGCCTTTCTCATCCAAAACAAGTTTGTCAAAGGAAAGATAGACAACACACTATTTATCTATTGGACAAAAGAGGATGTGATTCTTGTCCAAGTGTATGTGGATGACATCATATTTGGCTCAAGAAATTACAAACTTTGTAAACAGTTTGAAAACTGATGACAAAGAAATTTGAAATGAGTATGATGGGTGAACTCACTTACTTCCTTCGACTGCAAATCAAACAAACTAATAAGGGAACCTCCATCAGTCAAGAAAAGTACACTAGAAGCCTACTGAAAAAGTATGAGCTCAGTGACTGTGCTTCAGTAAAAACACCAATGGTTCCCCCAAACAATTTGGGTTCTGACCTAGTAGGTAAAGCAGTGAATCAAAATCTATTTAGAGGTATGATTGGGTGACTGATGTACCTACTTGCCTCAAGTCCTGACATCCAATTTGCAGTCTGTCTTTGTGCCATATATCAGTCTGACCCAAGAGAATCACATCTCACTGATGTAAAAAGGATAATTAGATACCTGAAGGGTACTCCAAATCTTGGATTATATTACCCTAAATGTTCAGGCTTTGACCTCAAAGGGTACTCAGACTCTGACTATGCAGGCTGCAACATGGATAGGAAAAGTACCTCAGGCTCCTGCCAATTCCTTGGTGGAATTTAGTCTGTTGGAGTGCTAAGAAACAACAATCAGTAGCCATGTCCTCAGCTGAAGCTGAATATGTTACAGCAGCTAGTTGTTGTGCAAATGTGTTATGGATGAAGAGTCAACTCAGTGACTATGACATCCATTACAAGATGGTACCCATCTTCTGTGACAACACGAGTGCCATTGCCATCTCAAACAATCCTGTTCTTCATCAGAGAACCAAGCATATTGATATTAGATATCATTTCATCAGGGACCATGTCATGAAAGGTGACATTGAGTTACACTTCATTCCCACTGAATATCAGTTAGCTGATATATTCACCAAACCATTGGATGAACCAACTTTCACAAGACTGAAAGCTGAACTGGGAATGTTGGATATTGAAAATCAATCTACTGATTAAACTATTCAACTAAGTGTAAGAATGTCACCTTCACTGAACAAATAACGGCCCATGACAAACCAACCCCTCAGTGAGATATGAATCGTATGAACATTCTCACTGAATAACCTCCCTGAACACCCTCACACTAAATGAAAAGTCATTCAGGGGACTCAAGACATCAACAAATGACATTCAATGCGAAACTAAATGCGCTAAGTATTTAGTTAGTAAATGTCCTAGGTAGGTAACTGGATATATATTTAATTCAATAATATATGTCTCTTACCTCTCTGGAATCCATGTCTTGGGCCCCCACATCATCACCACATATCCCACTTGGCATTAAATGCCTTCACTCACATATTTATATAGTGAGATCATGCCAGCAAAAGCGTCTTTTGCAGCATTGTGCACTATTCACCTCGACAGTTGCGAAAGAAACGGGAAGTGGAATGGTGGCATTAAATACGGACATCAAACAGCTATACAATTTGATTTTCAAAAGTTTAAACCTTTGATATTCTACAAACCCTAACCACCACTCTATAAATACCCCCTCAAAACATCACAAGAACACACACAAAAATCTTTAACAAAACTCTGCTAAAATTTTCTCTCAAAGCAAAGTTGTGTGTATTTCCAACAAAAATAATTTTTCAAAATCATTTTCTTGGTCAAGAAAATTCATATCAAGATATCCATCTTCTTATAATCCCTCTTGATAAAATATTGAGTCATTTCACGATAGCGATCAAAGTTGGATTCAACTTGTGACCATCTAGTGACTTGATATAATGCCATAACAAGTTTTCCAAGCTTTTATTGACCTACAATGGTAGCAGACCAAGGAATCGAATTTGCACCTCAATGGGTAAACTTGACTCTTAATGATGTCAACTTCAAAACAAACAATGTTGTAGGCAATTTCAATTACCCCAATGAAGTCCCCACCGATAAACAAATAATAAATTTTTTGTTTAACTGCCCTTTGAAAGAAGCTTTCACCAAAACACCCTACATCCAGTACCAAAACTACCTTGGTGAGTTTTGGGCAATTGCCGTGGCCTTTGACTCGTCACCCTCTATTGATGTAAACCAACCAAGACCCCTCAGGGAGTTTCTCATCAATTTTTCGATCTTAAATGGGGAAAGAAAACCTACACTGGATTTCCAAACTTTTTGCTCTTCAACAGGGCTTGATTACAATAATGGAATATATGTTGAACACCCTGACCCAGCTGTTGTTAAAGCTGGGTTAGCAAAAATCATTTTAAATCCAAGTAATTTAGACAAGACCCCTGTCACCAAGAACTCCTTTCTCGTGGCTTGGAAGATCTTATTCACATTTGTGATTCAGGTCCTCGGCGGGAATCACTCATCCACCGAATAGATTAACTCTATTCAGATGATGATGGCACACTTCCTGATGACAGGGACCAATGTCGACATTGGAGAGATCATTTACTGTGATCTTGTAACCAAGCTACTGCATAAAACTATACTGAACTACGTTTCATACCCTAGGTTTATTTCATGTGCTTTACAAGTGTTAGCGGGTTGCGATTACACTCAGGACTTTCAGTTTGGCTCCTTACCTACCATCATGAGTTCTTCAAACTTTGCAAAGGACCCATCCTTAGTCACTTCTATATTGAATTGACAGCCCATATGGTGGCTGTAACCAACCAAAGGGACTCAGTGTCTCCACCTCCTCCTCCTAGGAGGAAAGGGAAGTCTCAGACTGTGACTAAAACCAAACCAAAGTCACAGGGCCCTGAGGCTTCGGGAACACAGCCTAAAAGGCAAAAACGACCCTTGACTGATAAGACTCCCAAGGGCCAGGCACCACCACCACCGGTGAAAATGAAGGATACTGATACATCACAGTCAGTCCCCTTGGTCCCAACTACTACTCCCCAAGATCCAAAGGGAAACAAATAACCCGCTGGTAGGGGAGTGCCTTCCACCGTTCCTAAGGATGGTACTAACACAAACTCACCAGTACCTGAATGGACAACCGGGGACAAAGACTCAAGGGGAACTAAACCACCCGTTGATATGGAACCACAACCCCCTCATGGTGAAGCGCATTCCTTAGGGACTGACCCTAAGGACCAGGCAGAGACAACCCACTCTGCTGGATTATAGGGGTCAGGCTCTGACCATAACCAAGGCAAGTCTTCTTATGAAGAGGAGTCGGCTAACCCTGTTTGGAAGATTCAGTCCATGGCAGATTATCATACTGTTTTTCTCTCTGATGAAGAGCTTAACAAAGATAGTAATGAAGAGGTATTTGAAGCAGGAGAAGATATGGACACTGATGTTCAATCCACTGAACACCCACATCAGTCTCTTTCACAAAAGCTTAAAGAATCACCACTTCAGGATGATAACTCATCTGATTCTGCATCATCTTGCCCTGCAAATTTAAAGAAGTATGACAATATACTTCCTCTCCCTGAAAGACAGCTAGTCAAGTTCTTGCAGAAAGCCACTCACAGCCTCTTTAATGGACACAGTGATGAACTCTGGGAACAACACTGTGAAGCTGTAGTTAACTATGTTGACTTAAAGGCATCTGTTGAGGCTTATCATGATGACTCCTTTGAGCAACACACTGCAGTTGGTTTCTCCCTAACAACTCTTGATACACATCTTAACAAGTTCAATGATTCTCTCACCAACATTACCAAGAGCATTGCAACTATTCAAGAATCTATCAAAGATGATCCTGAGCTCACTAAGAAGATTCTTCAGGTCTCTAAGACCTACCAGCAAAACTCAGCTCACCTCACTTAGCTTGTCACCATGCTGGAATCTTCTAACATTCAAGGTCTCAGCTCATTACCATCAAATCTTCACTCATTATACTGGAGAAGCATGTGGCAGACTGGGCTAAATCTTCAAATTCTATGGCCTGGAATCTTGGGCCTAGAATGACTGATCTTAAGACTTCTCTGGCAACTCTTGAGGCCAAGGTTACCACACTCCAAAAAGACACCTCAAACGTCAAATCCATGATGACTGAAACCTATCAGGCCTTCAAGGGTCATGATGCTCCCTCAACTTCAGTGAGTGCACCAACTCTTACTCTCACCTTAGTTCCAGCAACAGTTGAGGGGGAGAAGGTCACTGAAGCTTCCTCTAGCCAACAAACTCCTTCTCACACTGAGGGGGAGATACCACCAACTCAAGCTGTCCCTGTCTCATCATACCAAGCTCCTGAAGTAACTTCATCTTCATCAACTCATCTGAACAAAAGCAAAGGCATTCTCACAACACCAGAGCCTGAGCCAAGACCAAAGATGGTTCCTGCTTCCTCGGATGTTAGACCAGACCCTGATGAACCAGTCAGGGTACCTTATGAGATAAATGGAATAATGTATGATTTCACTGAGGCTGAAATTCAGGCTCATATTAAGAAGGAAGAGTTGGCAAAGAAAGCAGCTGAGGAAAGGTTAAAAAAACCTACCTTGATCCAGGTTGTTAATGAAGAGGCTGAAAAGCTTGGGATTAATCCACAAGCTCTTGTTGGAAGAAAAGCTGGTGAAACCTTCAAGAAGGCTCAGGATGCTGAGATGCTTGCCCTCAGAAGAAAAGGGATGAAAAACTCAAGAAGTCTGCAAAGCTGAGGAAACAGAGAATTAATAGGTATAAGCGGGTAATGACCAGTAGATTGCAACCGGAACCAATCACTGATATCAAAATTCACACAAATACCAAGCCTGCTACCATAAGTGTCTTCAGAGGTCCTGACAAGAGACACTTTGTGACTCATGATCCTTTCAAATTTGGTGACTTTGGGATCACTGAGTTGGATGAATTGGGTCTAATCATTAACAAAAAGAACAATGTCATTGTTAAAAACCTGATGAAATCCATGAGATTGAGATATGAAAGACTGGAAAAAATGCATGATGAACTTGGCATTCAATCTCTTCTCCCAGCTCCAGTTAATCAGCCTGCTCCCTCTCAGCCCCCTAAAAGAAAGAGGAAGACCATAGAGTTGGAACATGAGATTAAAGTTCCTGGCCTTGACGGCAACAGAGCCCTCCCTGAAGGAGTTAAATTTGTGAAAAACTTGGCCATTGAACAACCTGAGAGAGGTCTATTCTGTACATATGAATTTGGAGAGCCTGCCTTCCAAAGGTGGAGTGATATTGACCTGGCAGGAATTAAATCCATGTTTGGCTTCTTGATGTTGGCCTCCCAACTACACAGTCAAGAAAATGTGAGGATCTGCCATGACCTATGGATCAAGATCAAAGAACACCGTGATCAACACGAGCTGATATCCAAGAAACGAAAGCTTGAAGCCCTTGGATACCAGTTTGACTGATGAAACATCTGCAACACCACCATTATCTTTTATTTCTCTTTGTAATTTTTAGGACTGTAATAGTTATGAATGAACAATGATGTTTTATGTTAACCAGTGTCCTATTAATTACTTTTTTGTACATTCAGTGTAAGAAGAAGTCCTTAGCTCACTTACACTGATCAAAAAACACTTAGGCAATATTTATATCCAAATAGGGGGAGATTGTTGGGTTCATTCATTACCCAATTCTTCCTAACAAGGATTTGAATAGAAATAATCCTAAGTGTCATATAACCTTAAACAACTCTCAAGTCACTGAGTGAACGATCACTCAGTGAGTTATCTTCAAGATGCTTAAGACGAGTCTAAGAAGAAGGATTCTCCATTCAGTGAGGCGGAACTCACTGAGTGGCACTTAAGCCAAAGAAGAAGATAATGGGTTTAGTGAGTGATTACAATAACGCATTGAACCCCTAATCTCCTTAACAACTATAAGGACTGAAGACTGAAGACCAAAGACTAAAGAACTGAAGACTAAAGTAAAGGCGGGACAAGGCGGGAAAGTTTGAAAGGGCTTATAGAAGTCCTTATGTAACACCCCAACCCGATAAGGGTAAAGATGTCATAATAATGGTTTCATATCAGATCAAAACAAAGCGTACATCAACAGTAATACAAGGGTTCTCAAAGGTTACAAATGAAATACTGAATATACAAGGCTACTAAGGAAACAAAAGCTAAATACTAAGTCTGCAAATGCAAATCCTTCTAATAGTCTCTACTTCAGAATAACTATCAAGGTCTTCTAAGTCCAAAAGTCTCTTCACTCATACCCAGCTTCCAACTAAAAACCTGCCGCAGGGAAAGAAATGCGGCTGAGCTTAAAAAGCCCAGTGAACAGATATATATAAACGGAAATGAAAGCAAAAGGAAACGAACATATATGGTATAGTGCAATGGAATAACATAAGGTATAGACAAAGGTACAAAGTAAGAAAGGGAAAAGGGAAGGTCAGTAATCCACCACGAGCCCGAACACAAACCAAATATAGTAACCATGTCTTCATAATCATATAGAGGGGAGACCTATCAGATAATCAGATAATATGAGGGGTGTCCTCATTCTTCAAATGGAGTAGCTAGCTCCCGAACTTGTGAAAGACGTGGATTGCACCCAGCATCAGTCACCGAACAATATATAATATCAAATCATGTTAAGTCCACGAACACGGACACGAACCTAGGATTGCAACCCATACGTCCCCCGAACAATAATATTGGCCATAATAAATAATAAAGCGCGCATGTCAAAATGGGAACGATGTGAGAAATCACTCACCCACACGTGAGTCATGCCAATGGTGCATCAATGACACGACCATGTTACCTTCATGGCTAGGAAACGAACTTGGCTCGGGTATCAAACTAAAGGGTCAAAGGTCAAAGGTCCAAATCATAGCAAAGGTTCAAATAGTCTAAGTCATCGAATCATGGTCAAAGTCCCAATATCAAAGCAAAGGTTCAAATAGTCTAAGTCATCATCGGAGGTTCAAAATCAAATGGTTCATTTAAAGTAATCTTTATCAAATGATTTTCATAAAAATAATCTTTAATAACGGTTTTCACAAAAGTAGTTTTCATAAAAGCTTAGCCCAATTCCAATTAAAAGTGGTAGCGCATATTTCATAAAAATAGTTTTTCCTCAAAACATTTCCATGATATAATTAAAAAGGTTTTCACATCTATTTACCAAAATCAAATGAACCTTCGAAGTATCAAGTGATTCGAACACTAATATCACAAGGTCACGAACGAATATCAAATGGATCATTATAGAGGCTCAAAGCAAAAAGGGTCATATCGAACATCAAAGTCAAAATGAATCAAACAAACGAACCAAAGTGTAAGGGAACATAGCAATGGCTTAGGGAATCTTAAAAACGAATCAAGATAAATGAGTCATGAGAGGGAAAACACCCTTACTGAAAAAGGGTAGAATATCTGTACCTTAACAAAATGAAATGAAAGTGAACTAGAACATGAACACAAGGAAGCAACGTCACGCCTTCTTCAACGAATCTACAATAATTTCGTAAACAACCAATATTACGTTTAGCTATCTCTCATCCTTTCTATGTGTTGTGTTTACATAGTTATTATATTAGTACTTATTAGTGAATTATATTTAAAATTGTAGATAACGTGTTACACAGATATAACAAAACTCCATGACTTTTAGTTCATCGACTTTACTGCTTACACGTTACAATTTTTATAGTGGCATACATTAATACAAGATAATTCACTATCAAATTTTCACGTTACACAAGACTATAAATATGACCTCTTTTGATAAGCTTTTGCATGCATGACAAAAGCTAAATGTGATAAAATAATTAAACTTAATTTTGAAAGGACTAAAAGGTAAAAATATTAAACACCAACATGGAATACCGAGTCTTCTTTCTCATTATCATCATGTAACTTGTTAACAAAGACTAAGTGAAATATATTGGCAACTTAGCATGTAAGTATATCTGACGCAGTTTAAGTAAAACATAGAATATAATTTACATAAATGTGTATATCATAATCCTAACATTCTCCTATTAATTATTATTATAGTTAGAATAAAAGATGTACATTTTGCTCCAATAAGATTCTAGCCATTTCATTCATAATTGCCAAGTTACGTAAAATATTTTGTTATACATTTTATACCTAAGGCCACTTGTGTAAAATAATCCATGCAAGGTTTCAGTTGTCTTCTCTTCATTCGCAATATGCATAACTAAATTCCATGAACATTTTAAGGATTATATTTCAATTGTTAAAACTCATGATCCTGATGTTATTAATAGATTAGTGTCTTTTGGAGTCTTCAATTTCATAAACAATCAACATGTTTAAAATCCACATCTTATCAGTTCATCACTAAGGGTGATTTATCGGCTTGTTTTTATCAACATATGATCATGATATAGATTACTCGTTACTAATATTTGTATTCAAATAAATTATTGCTCAAGCGGTACCTTTAAAGAAAAGTATGAATGGATTGAAATTGAACGCGGTCATGAACACCGACCAAAACTCGAACACTACGGGAAGCCTTGTGTCGAATCGTGAAGGCCGAATGAAAAAAAAAACAGGTACAAGGGCTCGGATCACACACGACTTCCTGTCCTTTAGGTCACCAACAAACTTGCTTCGACTCCTCTTCTTGGCAGCAGTAATGGAAGTTTTCTGGTTGTTTTTGTGTCGGTGCAAGGAGAGGAACAAGAAGGATAATATACGGTTTTATGAGAGGAGAGGAAAAATTTATACGGCTTAGACTAAATGGCAAAGCGTGTCTTGTGATTTAGGGATTAATAAAGAAACCGTGTTTTTAACTTGGGTAAGCCGTGTGAATGAGGTAACAATTAAACATAAGAATCTCTTAATCTTTGAACAAATATCTTCTTAGTCTTATCTTTAAAACTAACGAGCCAATAGAAAATAGATAGGCACAAAACTCGTTTATCACATATGGGAGATAATAGAAAACGTGTAAAGAAAACTTTAAGAGTTAGGATGAATGTGTCGTCTTTATATCCGGAAGACTTTAGGATAGGATTATTAGTTTAGGTAACTTTAGGTTATTTCATATAATGAAATTTTAATTATAAGGTAAAGTTTTACATGACATATATTTATAATCCTTACTTAGGTTAAGTTCAAATAATGTTCCTTTGTATGTTTTCACATATCTTAAAATTTAAAATTAGAGGGTATTTTGATCATTTTGCATGTTTTAAATTTTTAGGTATTACAACTTCTTCCCCTCTAAAAGAAAATTTTCGTCCTCGAAATTTGAAGTCGCAAAGTTAAACGAAGTCATAGTAAATCGCGAAAGATCATCACAAACATTCTCATGCACGAGGAGGTTCTTCCAAAAAGATCTTCAGACCAAATAGTTTCTCATGACTCAAATCAAAACGAGGTGGGTTCAAATTCCTCAGAAGGAAACAAAATAAATTGATCTTGATCAAAAGGTCCATGCAACATAAAATGGACAATAGGCGAATCTTTAGAAAGTTCATATAGAATACGAACAAGATTTCAAATCGAATTAACTGTGTCAACAGTAGGGAGTTCTAAAGGGAGTTCAAGATTTATAACTGAGGTCAACAAAATGCAAAACGAGAGTCCAAAACTCATCCAGATATTTAACGAACGAAGGTAGAGTATACGCATAGGTAGAATGAACCTAAAGTCTCACTAATCACGGATAATCCAACGAAATTTCAAATTCTAACTTCTTAGGTACTCCCCAAGATATCCTATGCCCACAACAAGTGCACGTTATATGATGTAAGTATTATCACGTTGGCCAGACGTCATAATACCGGCATCATATAAATATGCCCTCATGATGGTCATACTTTATCTCAAGTCGTAATGAAAACCACTTATCTTAATCCACCTAGTACTTCTACAGTCTCAGAGGTCAACAAAATCAAATGCCATAGTCAAGAGGAAAAACAAAACTATTCGCAAGAGTATCCAAAATCCCAGATTGCCTAGCAGAAGTGAGGTACGCCGTCACAAGCATCATATCTTCCACAATGCGCCAAAATCTCTCAAAACAAAGTCATCACCGAACATACAAAGAAAAGATGAACACGAAACTGAAATGCTTCTAGGGAACTTAAATCATAAGAGGATCTTATTACGATATAACGAAACTTAAGAGGGTCAACGGAAATGAAAGTTAGTCGCCAATAACTTCGGCCTTCATAGAATCAATTCTTCCAAACATAAAGGGCCTGTTTCAAATTTTCGTTCGTTCAACACGTCCAATCTCTTCAAGTCCGGTTAATCTATCTTCGTTGTCCATCAATCGGGAAGTGAAACCAAAATCGGGAACTTGTGTCTGGTTCGTCGAGCCTCCTGCAGTTCTTCTTGGAATGTGATGGAGTAATGTGAATTCCTAGCATGCTCTTTAAATTCCTTCATCATCCAGTCTGCTTCCGTTCTCAATTCATCTTAGTACAACCAAGATGAATAGGGAAGTGAG
Source organism: Artemisia tridentata subsp. tridentata (assembly GCA_021014915.2). Lineage (NCBI taxonomy): Eukaryota > Viridiplantae > Streptophyta > Magnoliopsida > Asterales > Asteraceae > Artemisia > Artemisia tridentata. The sequence continues at coordinate 95,736,453 of CP139503.1, forward strand.
ACTGTACGTCTTCATCAGTTCCATGTTCGCCATCTTGACTAGATCCTCTGCGTCGCCAACACTTCTACCTTGTAAGGAATGTCTTCACTCTTCAGGGTAGCCGCCATTGTTTTCAACTCCAGGTCAGGCAGTGAAATACTTCTTCTGACGCGCTTCTAGTTTTCTTGATGCATACGCAAAACCTTCTGTGCTGTAAGGGAGTATTAATCGAGTCTCTTTCTGGAATGCCCCAAAATTCGTTCCGCCCGAAGATATGGAAGCTAATCTCTATTTCAGCTTTTCCAAAACTCCATTCTCAATCAAACTAAGTTGTTTCTCTCTGTTCACGAAATTTCTCAATGGTATCATAAGTTGTAAACATCTTCCAGAGTTCCTCTGCAAAGCTCAAAGGGTTTCAGTTCTCCATTCTGTTATCGGTCTTGACCACTTGGTGATAGTTTTCAAAACTTGCGGGATTTAAAGAGATATCCTCAATTAAGAACATCGTTGTCTCACAAATACCAATTTCTCAGAATGTGCAAATGATCGACGAATTTCCTAACAAAGTGCAAAGATGATTTTCATGCTCCTCCTCGTTTCCGAACGTACTATTAAGCCATACAATGACTATTTGCCCAAGTACTCACGAGAACACATTATTTATCAAATTCGCGAAACAGTCAGAGCTTTAGCTAATACTATTAGCGTCACTAACCGTCATAGCAGTCGTTTACGAATACGGAAGGCGATTCCAAGAATAAAATCAATTCATCAGAAGGAAAACTTCGCGCTCTGAAATTACACAAACACATAGTCGTTTCAGGGTGGAGGAATATTGGCTCCTAACAGTAATATGGTTCAGCTTCCAGTAATCAATACATAACTCCAGTCACCGTCCTTCGTTATCGCGAACGAAACTAAAACACACCCAGAAGATACAATTAAGCAAACTTACTTCCTGGTCTTCGGTTGCTGCTCTTCCCGGTTGTTCAAACCAACTGGTATGATCCCGGACACATCTGGAAGACACCTTTGCTTGGTGACTAGACAATCTCTCGGTAACATGTCAAATCCTACTTCACGCTCTGGTGGAAATTTGGTGGTTCGATCAGGAATCATATTCAGAAAACGCAGGGTGCCAAGTAACTCTCAAGATAAGGTTCATTCATTGATGTACAAAATGGGTTCTAGGAAAACTTCGTAACCGCGAAAGTAACACACGAGTTCCCAGAGTAATGGTGATAGCAAAGGGTTTAACAATCGGTAATCATGGTAGGGAGTTCAAAATTGTTGCAAACGCCAAAGGTGAGACATAGGGGAATAGTTGTCAATATTTGAATGATCAATCAACCAATTCCTTGTCAGAATAAAATCGAAGTTAACTATCCAAAGAAAGACGGATCACAAATCAAATCTTTATCATTCAAAGGTGAGGGGGAAACATTCTTATACTCGTGGTTACACACCACAAGACTTCTCATAGGGACAGAGATGGGTGAAACGAAATCAAATAGTGTCGGAAGATTCATAGATACTTATCAAAAGCAAGAGATAAATAACAAAATATATCAAATACGCCATCGCCATGGAGGTTCTCAGGGTGCCCGAAGAGGCGTCAAAATGATTAACGAAAGGATCAGAGATCAGAGTCAAAATCTGAAGATAAGGATCAAATAGTGTCAGGCAATTATTATGAAACTCTCAATGCCTTCAAGATTTAATCAGGTTCAAATCTTAGGTGGTGCAAAGCATAAGCTTTCACTTTCCAAAAGTGGTATCAACAGGATCTAACCAAAAGCAAGGCACGAATCAGAGTGATGCGGGAGCAATGATACTTAAACAAATGCCTTATAGTCTACCCATTCCTAACTGGTCAAAACTTACGTTCCTATAAGGAAATCTTAAAGCAAATTTTCAAAGGTTATCATACGAGCGCCTACAGGGAAAACTTTAGTGGTCCTAACTTACACAGGCCAAGGGTAAATGTATTACGAATCGCAGCCTGTCTCTCTGATACCATAATTGTAACACCCCAACCCGATAAGGGTAAAGATGTCATAATAATGGTTTCATATCAGATCGAAACAAAGCGTACATCAACAGTAATACAAGGGTTCTCAAAGGTTACAAATGAAATACTGAATATACAAGGCTACAAAGGAAACAAAAGCTAAATACTAAGTCTGCAAATGCAAATCCTTCTAATAGTCTCTACTTCAGAATAACTATCAAGGTCTTCTAAGTCCAAAAGTCTCTTCACTCATACCCAGCTTCCAACTAAAAACCTGCCGCAGGGAAAGAAATGCGGCTGAGCTTAAAAAGCCCAGTGAACAGATATATATAAACGGAAACGAAAGCAAAAGGAAACGAACATATATGATATAGTGCAATGGAATAACATAAGGTATAGACAAAGGTACAAAGTAAGAAAGGGAAAAGGGAAGGTCAGTAATCCACCACGAGCCCGAACACAAACCAAATATAGTAACCATGTCTTCATAATCATATAGAGGGGAGACCTCTCAGATAATCAGATAATATGAGGGGTGTCCTCATTCTTCAAATGGAGTAGCTAGCTCCCGAACTTGTGAAAGACGTGGATTGCACCCAGCATCAGTCACCGAACAATATATAATATCAAATCATGTTAAGTCCACGAACACGGACACGAACCTAGGATTGCAACCCATACGTCCCCCGAACAATAATATTGGCCATAATAAATAATAAAGCGCGCATGTCAAAATGGGAACGGTGTGAGAAATCACTCACCCACACGTGAGTCATGCCAATGGTGCATCAATGACACGGCCATGTTACCTTCATGGCTAGGAAACGAACTTGGCTCGGGTATCAGACTAAAGGGTCAAAGGTCAAAGGTCCAAATCATAGCAAAGGTTCAAATAGTCTAAGTCATCGAATCATGGTCAAAGTCCCAATATCAAAGCAAAGGTTCAAATAGTCTAAGTCATCATCGGAGGTTCAAAATCAAATGGTTCATTTAAAGTAATCTTTATCAAATGATTTTCATAAAAATAATCTTTAATAACGGTTTTCACAAAAGTAGTCTTTAAAAGTAGTTTTCATAAAAGCTTAGCCCAATTCCAATTAAAAGTGGTAGCGCATATTTCATAAAAATAGTTTTTCCTCAAAACATTTCCATGATATAATTAAAAAGGTTTTCACATCTATTTACCAAAATCAAATGAACCTTCGAAGTATCAAGTGATTCGAACACTAATATCACAAGGTCACAAACGAATATCAAATGGATCATTATAGAGGCTCAAAGCAAAAAGGGTCATATCGAACATCAAAGTCAAAATGAATCAAACATACGAACCAAAGTGTAAGGGAACATAGCAATGGCTTAGGGAATCTTAAAAACGAATCAAGATCAATGAGTCATGAGAAAGAAGACACCCTTACTGAAAAAGGGTAGAATATCTGTACCTTAGCAAAATGAAATGAAAGTGAACTAGAACATAAACACAAGGAAGCAACGTCACGCCTTCTTCAACGAATCTACAATAATTTTGTAAACAACCAATATTACGTTTAGCTATCTCTCATCCTTTCTATGTGTTGTGTTTATATAGTTACTATATTAGTACTTATTAGTGAATTATATTTAAAATTGTAGATAACGGGTTACACAAATATAACAAAACTCCATGCCTTTTATTTCATCGACTTTACTGCTTACACGCTACAATTTTTATAGTGGCATACATTAATACAAGACAATTCACTATCAAATTTTCACGTTACACAAGACTATAATTATGACCTCTTTTGATAAGCTCTTTCATGCATGACAAAAGCTAAATGTGATAAAATAATTAAACTTAATTTTGAAAGGACTAAAAGGTAAAAATATTAAACACCAACATGGATTACCAAGTCGTCTTTCTCATTATCATCTTGTAACTTGTTAACAAGGACTAAGTGAAATATATTGGCAACTTAGCATGTAAGTGTTGATACAAAAGTTGGGCGTTCCTTGTTTCCGTACCAATTCGATCTTTATGCTTGAGACCTGCGCACTAAGAAAACAGAAAAACACCGTTAGGCTTATCGTGGGATTGTCTCCCACGATTATCCTCCGGCGTGAGAGTAAGTAATCGGTTTTAGGGTTTAGTTGAAGAGTTAGGGTCAATATATCGTACCTTTAATGAGAGTCGAAGGACTCTTTATATACACACGAAACCCTAGTTGGTTTCGTGTTCCTCACTCCTCAGCGTATCCCGCATGGGGCGGTTATTTGATACATATCCATAAATAAAGGATATCCGATATCAAAACCATAAATAGCTTTGGGTTAGGGCCATCGTGAGCCCAAACCGTTATTGTGATAGCCCATTCGTGATGGGCTTGAGTCCATTCGTGATGGACTTGAGTATGGATCGGGTTCGTGACCCGAATGCGGACTATACGTCATCATGTCCCTCCAGTCTAGTGTGCGCAATGCGTAATTGCGGATACTAGACTAACAACTTTAGCGAAAAATATTCCTCGATGCGTAGCGGGGAAGTTGCAAATGTTTCCAGCCTAAAGAATAATATAATTAATCTAGTCCAAGTACATCCGTATCTTCATCGTAAATCGTGAGTGGTGGGTGAAAAAGTGCTTCACCTTTTTGGTTCCCAGCCGCACGATTAGAGCAAGTGGGGTACACTTGGCATCCATCCATGGATATGTGTAACCCTATATAAAGTTAAGCCATCCTTTCACTGTGACTGCCACAGTAAAAAATCATCATTTGCCACCATTGTTAAACCTTCGAATAGCAATCAAGAAATCAACAAAATCGAAGGTACTAGCGCGTGCGCTTCAGCATCCTTTAAATTCTAAACATGGTTCTGCAGTTATCCGATTTTCACTCCGATTTATCTGAGGACGATCTTCGTCAGTTCGCCTCAGATTATTACATCCCTACCACTTTGCACCCGGTTGTTCCGGTGGCGAATGCGTCAATAGCGAACTTCCCTCAAGGGAAGGTGGGGGTTTACACACGTTTCTTCGAATTTGCGAACCAACGTGCGCCCATTTCCCTATTTTTGTGCGATATTCTTAACCATTATCGTCTTCATATTTCCCAGCTGCACTGTATAGGTGCAGCAAAAATAACCAATTTTGAAGTAAATTGTCATCTGTTAGCGATTGAACCCACAGTTCATCTATTCCGCGCGTTCTACCACACATCGTGGTCGAACGGGTGGGTGTCTTTCTCCAAGCGCGCAGGGCCGCTGCAGTGCTATACGGAGAAGTTAGACTCACTGAGGGTTTGGAGGGAAAAGTTCTTTTGGGTTGATAGTGCCTTTTTTCCATGGATTTTTGAGTTCTATACTAAAGAATCATTGCCGAAGGATGAGCGCCCAGACCCCGGATTGTATAACGTAGCTGATGCGGACACGATAAATACCAATCGCATACCGATAAATGCGTATCCAGAAGAGTTTTTGGTGCACATGGGCATCAGTCGCAATTACTTCGGTAGTCCGGAAGAAGTGCCAACTTTTTTGGACGAGAATAGCCGGGGTGGGTGCTCATCCTTCCTTCCTTTTCGATTATTAGTTGTAAGCGCTCTTCCCTTTGTAAATTATCTAACTTATTTTGTGTTTGTTTGTTGCTTGTTTGGCAGATATGGACCTATTCAGTGTTGTTCGCTTGGAGAAGCCAAAACAAGTGACTGTAGGGGTGCGCCCTTTGAGGGATGGCGAAGAGCCAATTCTACAGGCTACCGCAGGGCGCACGATGGTGATCGCGCAGGAGGAGCCAGAGGGGACAGATGAGACAGCGGAGATCCCCGCAGGTGTCACTATGGCTACTCCTCTGCGTAGTTTTCCCGCTCCTGGGTCGCAAATCCCTGTTGAGGTATTGTATATAGACTCGTCGGGGAGTGCTATGGATGAGTCTGAGGAGAAGGGACAAGGGTTAAAGTGAAAGAGATCGTCTGGTGATGATGGCGCAGGGACATCAAGTAAGCGCCCTGCTATTTCTGTCGAGCAATCATCTGAGGAGGATGCGTCATCGCATAAAACTCCTCCCCCCAAGTAAGTACTTGTATCTTTAGATCTTCAGTCTTTTAATCCGCGTTCAATACTATAGAGTAACGTTGTTATTTGCGTGCAGTGTTGAAACTGTTGTTGATGATGCGCATGTTGGGAATTCGCCACCCAAGACTGGTTCTGCATATGCTGGTGAGTTTGTGCCTAAGAGTCCAGTGGGTGAGGAAAAATCTGCTGAAGATGCGCCAACAGGTCGCCTTATAGAGGAGTTGGCTTCATTGGTTGCGCGGCTACAGGCTCAATATAGTGGTGAGGGTAGCCAGGTTGCGCAGAAGGACAAGGAGATTGACATTCTGAAGGCGCAGTTGGCTGATGCGCAGGCTGAAGTGAGGGCATCTGCTATGTACGCCCAGAAAATTGCTGATGAGAAGATGTCGCTCCTGGCCGAACTGAATCAAGAGCGCACTGGAGCAAAAGATTACAAGGCCTCCTGCCTTTGGGCCTTGAAATATATGGAGCTAAACAAGGGCAAACTCTTTTCGAACTTGGATGACTTCCGCAAGACTGTGGAGAGTTTGCTGGAGAATCAGGAGCGCAAGCTCAGCATCGAATATGATGAGGAGCTATACCCTCATTTGGTATCTGCTATTGCTGAGCGCAGATGGCTCATTAGCCATGGGTTACGCCTTGCTGCCATGGGTACTTTGGAGTCCCAAGAGGTGCGAGAGGCCTTTGGGGAGGTTGTGGAGTGCGCGCTTGCACGTGGCAAGGCGCAATCTGTAGAGGAGCTCTCTGAGAGCGGACTGCTGAAGGTGCCTGTCGCACAAGTGCCTAATTACAATGCTAATGCTTTTGATGAGCTTGTTGCGGCTATGGAGAAGATGAAACTGCTGGATCTTCCTCATATCGCTCAACTTGAGCGCGACCAGGATTACCCCATAAGTGTTATCATGGAGGGGTTGACCTTGGCCAAGCATTCAGCAGAGGGCGCAGAGGCAGAGGCCGACTATTTCCTCAAGCCAGACGTGTCGCAGCTGCAGGTACCCATCTTTGCCCACCCTCGCAACGTCCAGGATCCATTTGCCCTTGAGAAGGAAATCCCCTTGAAGCAATCCTTAGAGGCTCATGCTATGAGGTTGGTGAAGAAGCAGGGCGTGAAGGGGAAGGCCATCCTCTGCGGTGTTGGTGCCGCGCATCTCCCAAGGTCTGATGGGGTACCTGTCAGCATACCGACAGTGTCGCCCCAAGGTGGTGTTAGCAGTTCTAGGCTCAAGCGTACCCGTAGCCTTTAGATTTTTTTGTCTTGGTAACTTGTTGTAATAAATTAACATTTTTGTTGCACATGTGCATGTTAAGTCTATCCTTTGTATGAATTCGTAATCCATAATAAAGTGTTGGTTTGAAAAAATACGATTGTACGCATATTGTATCAAATGTGATTGTGGTTATAATGTTTGTACTTAGTTATTTTTGTCTTTGCGTAAAAGACGTCTAAGAATCAAAACCGTTTGTATAAACACATTTAAAAAAAAAGATTACAAGAATCTATAATCACTTATATCATAATCGTGTATGAAGTTCATGACTTAATCGTGTATAACATAAGCGTGTATGAAATTTATGACATAGTCGTGTATGGCATGATTGTGTATGAAATGCACAAGTTGTTGTGTGTCCGTCGTGGGATGCACAAGTGTATGGATTGCAGCGTACTGCGAATACCATATTAAGGGGTTAATTGTCTTAACTCCTAATTTGTTAAACGCGCACAGTGTGCATTGTTGCGCACCCGTCGTGAGATGCGCATCGAACTTACTCCAACGTCTTGAGAGTAAGGTGTTTAACAAGGATGCGTGATCCAATGTTGATGGGTTTGCAACCCTCTTACTCAACGAGTTATTTAGTAGGTTTACTCATCCTTTTACCATCGTGGGTTTTTAATTAGTGCATGCACGCCATGTAGGCACGCCATGTAGGTGAAAAGTAATGTAATAACAATATTGAGACATAAATAACATGTAAACAATAAAGTAAAGTGTGTCGCGGAGTTAGCTAGAAACCGCAATATTTTATTAATACTTGCAAGTTTTTATTAAAAGAAAAACATTTGTCTAAATGAAACAATGATGTAAATACACGGATATTTATTGAGCACTTACTAAAGTGCGGGGATGTCCGTGTGTGAGGCCGTAGCCTTTCCTAAAGGTAGCATCTCTTGAGATTGCAAACATTCCATGTGCGTTGTAGCTCGCGGCCATCTGTGTCACGCAGCTTGTACGCGCCTTGTCCTAGTGCCTCAATGACCTCATAAGGTCCTTCCCACTTCGGTCCAAGTTTACCTGTATCTTCTGCGTGGCTCGCATCGTTGGCGCGATAAACAAAGTCGCCTGGTCTGAATGAGGTGCTTCGAACTTTAGCATCGTAGTATCCCTTCATTTTTGACTTGGTTTTTGCTTCACGTATAGCTGCGCGCTCGCGCCTTTCCTCCAATAGGTCCAAGTCTATACGTCGTTCGTTGTCATTGGTCGCGACATTGACTTCCGCGGTGCGGATAGTTGGCATCCCAATTTCAGCTGGTATGACAGCTTCTGTCCCGTAGACAAGGGAAAAAGGAGTGTCTCCATTGCTAACTTTGATCATCGTGCGATGCGCCCATAAGACATGCGACAATTTGTCCACCCATCTTCCTTTGTGTTTGTCCAGGCGCGCTTTAATTCCTTCGCCTAGACTACGATTTGCGCGCTCAACTAAACCATTGGTTTGTGGGTGTTTAACTGATGCGAAGTGTTGTGTGATATTTAGCTCCACGCACCAGTCTTTGAACGGGTTATCACGGAATTGTTTTCCGTTGTCCGAAACGATTTCCCCAGGTAATCCAAAGCGGCATACAATATTTTCCCAAACAAATCGTTTTACTTGGTTACCTGTGATTGTCGCAACTGCTTTTGCCTCAATCCACTTAGTGAAGTAATCTATTGCCACAATAAGGAATTTCAGTCCTCCTGCTGCGACAGGGAAGGGACCCGCAATGTCAATGCCCCATTTATAGAATGGCCATGGAGAAGTGATAGGCGTTAGCTCTTGTTGTGGTCTGCGCGGGATGGGTCTATGAACTTGGCAGTCGTTGCATTTCTTTATCACATCGCGCGCATCACGGTGCATAGTAGGCCAGTAGTATCCTGAGCGCAATGCGCGTGCTACGACGGACCGTGGTCCTTAATGCATACTGCATGAACCAGCGTGGATCTCTCGGAGTACGTAATCTGCCTGAAGAGGTCCAACGCACCGAAGCCATGGTTGTAGGAATGACCGCCGATATAGGATACCATCTCTAAGTTCGAACCTATGCGCTGTGCGCCGTATCCGTCGAGCGTCTTTCTGCTCCTCGGGCAATTTGCCCTTGCTTATGAATTCGATGATAGGGGTCATCCATGTAGGATCCTGCTCTTCTATCACCGTAGATATCTCCATCTCCGAGATGGACTTGTTCTTTAGGATCTCCACCAATACTTGTTTTGACAGGTGCGCAAAGCTTGTAGATGCAATCTTGCTCAGTGCATCTGCTTTTTTGTTTTCCCCTCTAGGAACTTGTTTGATGGTAAACATATCAAAACATTGGATTAGTGACTTTGTCTTTTCAAGGTATTGAACCATGTTATCCTCATTAGCCACATATTCACCCAACACATGGTTGGCTACTAATCGAGAATCCACGTTTGCTTCTAGGTTGCGCACACCCATTCGAGTTGCAATGCGTAATCCAGCGATTAGGGCTTCATATTCTGCCTCGTTGTTCGTGGCTGTGAATTCAAAACGCAGTGCGTAAGTGAACTCCATTCCTTCTGGATTAGTGAGGATAAGGCCAGCGCCCGACCCATCCACGCATGAAGATCCATCCGTGAACAAGATCCATGGCTCCTGTAGTTCTACCTTGCTTGGTGGAGGTGCAGCATCGGTGTCTGGTTTTTCGATGATGAAGTCTGCTAGTATTTGCCCCTTAACCGCAGTGCGTGGTCTATAGGAGATGTTATACTCGCCTAGCAGCACACTCCATTTTTGTAATCGCCCCGATGCGTCAGGTTTAGAGATAACTTGTTTGATTGGTTGGTCTGTGATCACCGCTATTGGATGCGCTTGAAAGTATCTGCGCAATCTTTTGGCGGCGAACACTAATGCTAAGACCAACTTTTCCATTGGGCTATAGTTAATCTCTGTCTTCTTAAGCGCTTTGCTTACGAAGTATACCGGTGTTTGTACGGAGTTCCTTTCTGTCAGTAGCACTGCGCTGACTGCTCCATGAGTTGCAGATAAGTAGACGATTAACTCCTCCCCTGGTCGGGGTGCGACAAGCTTAGGAAGCACTGTTATATGTTGCTTAAGCTGTGTGAAAGCTTCTTCCGCTTCCGCAGTCCAACGAAAGTCTCCCTTTTTTGTACACTTCTTGAGTGTTTTAAAGAGAGGAAGTGACTTATCCGCTGATTTGGACAGGAATCTGTTCAAACCGGCTAGTTTCCCATTTAGAGACTGAACTTCTTTCAGCGTGCGTGGTGAAGGGAGTTGGATGACAGCCTCTGTTTTTTCTGGGCATGGCTTAATGCCATCTGGTTCGATCAAGTATCCTAGGAACATGCCTTCTGTAGCGCCAAAAGTGCATTTCTTAGGATTTAGCTTCATGTTGATCTTTCGTAGTGTTCTGAATGTTTCTTCAATGTCGCGCACCACTTCGTCTTCAGTATGGCTTTTTATGACAAGATCATCCACATAAACCTCTAAGTTGCGGCCCACTTGCTTTTCAAATGCATTATCTACCAATCGCTGGTAGGTGGCGCCCGCATTCTTCAGGCCAAAAGGCATCTTTGTGTAACAATAGACACCTTGGCTTGTGTGAAAAGCTGTTTTTTCCTCGTCTTCCTTGGCCATTTGGATTTGGTGGTACCCTTTGTATGCGTCTAAGAAACATTTAAAGGGATATCCGCACAGAGATTCTACCTTCCAGTCTATCTCTGGCAGCGGATAGCAGTCCTGTGGACATGCTTTGTTGAGATCAGTGAAATCCACACACATCCGCCAACTGCCATCACCTTTCTTGACCATGACTGGATTGGAGAGCCAGTCATGGTAATAGACTTCACGCATGATGCCTGCGTCCACAAGTTTGTGTACTTCCTCCAGAATGGCTTTTGCGCGCTCTGGAGCCTGGCCGCGCTTTTTATGCCGCACTGGGGAATATCCTTGTCGGATTTTTAGCTTGTGTTCTGCAATCGAGCGTGGCACACCAGTCATGTGCTTTGGTTCCCATACGAAGATATCCAGATTCCTTTGTAAGAGCGCGCACACGGCCGCTCTGCCTTTGTCAGACAACGATCCTCCGATTGATACTTCTTGCTCTGGGTAATCAGGGTGAATTGCGACCTTCAGGTTTGGTACTTTAGTTGCGCTCTGTTCTGGGACGTGCGTCGTCTCACATGTAATCGTGTTACACTCTTTGGGTGGCGCAGCATTATTGTAGATGGTGACAATGCCACCTTTTACCGGGAATTTGAGCATCCCGTGCGCTGTGGATGGTACTGCGCGCATTGCCGAAATTCCTGGTCTTCCAATAATGCCATTATATGGCGAAGGAGATCTGATCACCATAAAATTCATCCAGGCTGTTGTGGAATGTTCCTTATTACCAACAGCGACTAGTAGTCGTAGTTGCCCCATAGGCCATATCTTTTCTCCTGTGAAGCCAGTCAACGGCGTCGTGGCCGGGCTTAACTGTCTTTGTATCTCAGGTCGCAACCTTTTGAAACAATGCTCATACATTATATCTGCGGATGCCCCTCCATCAACATACATGCGGTGGATATCGTGACCCCCCGTATTTATCTCGATGGTAAGTGGTTCCGCCACTGCGTTGTCCGCAGCCAAGGTGGGAAAAGAAATTTCGCTTCCATGAGAAAATTTCTGGCTGATCTTTTGCCTAGTCTTTCTCTGCCATGATTGTATCATGTAGATAGTATCAGCCTTTTCCTTAGGTGCTTCTTTCTTGTTCTCGGTCTTTTGCTTGTTTTTTCCCATCCTTGATGTTCTTGACCAGATGATCCAATCTGCCTTCTTTTACTAACTTCTCAATTAGCTGGCGCAATTGGACACACTCATTGGTAGTGTGGCCCTTCTGTGCGTGATACTCGCAGTACCCGTTCCCTACGCGCTGCCCTTCTGGAGTGCGCATTGTTGGGGGTCTCGGAAAGTTCGCGCCTTCCGTTGCAAGTATCTCCCTTGGAGTCTTCGTTAGTGGGGTATACTTGTCGTTTCCCCGTCCGCCTCCTTGACTGCGATAGTTCTTGTTACGGTTGCTACTCTGGTCATTGGATTGTCTCCTTGGCTCTTCTTGTGACCTATAGTTTGAGTAGCCTTTCTTGCTATCCGCAGCGGCTGCTTCTCCTTGGATGAAGGACCTCGTACGCTTCATAAGTTCGTCAAAGGTTTGGGGAACCCTATCGTTTAACTTTTTTATCAGATCTGGGTTATTGATTCCGTTCATAAACCCTGAGATCTTTAGTATTTCTGGGCACGCCTTGACGTGTATGCATTCATCCTTATAGCGCTCCATGAAAGCGCTTGTGGATTCCCCTTGGCGCTGTTTTACCCTAGCGAGTTCGACAGGGTTTTTGGCGCACTTCTTCCTCTGAGTAAAGTTCAAACGAAACGCCTTCCGCAACTCTTCAAACCCACCGATGCTTCTGCGTGGAAGCTTACTGAACCAGTTGCGCGCATTCCCTACTAATGTAGAGTTAAACATGTGGCACCACACAGGTTGTGGCCAATTTTCGATAGTGGCTGCTAATTCGAAAATTTTTAGGTGATCATCAGGATCACCTGTCCCATCATATGTTTTGACATTAGCGGGCATGCGCCTTCTCTTATTTTCCGAAAAATCGCTGATGCGCCGAGTGAATGCATCAACTTTTTGGCGGCGCCAGGGACGAGACATGTCTTCGTCTTCCTGGTCGCGGTATTTTCCCCTTGATTTCCAGTGTCCTGTTTCTTTGTCCTCGTTGTCCGAGGAGTCACTTGAGGATGAGCTTACTCTTTTGCGACGCTTGCGCCGACTATCATCGGAATCCGAGCTTGCTCCTCTGCGGCGCTTGCGCCGACTATCCTCGGAATCAGAGCTTGAAGGGCTTTCGCTTGGGGAGCACCGTCACCCAAGCCTATCATGAATCCTGCGACTACCAAGCCTAGTGTGGACATTGGCGCGTTGTTCCCCATCTTCATGCTCCTCCAGGTACTGAAAGTCGGCTGCTTCATCATCTACAACCCTTCTTCCAATCCTAGTAAACATTGGGTGTTTGCGGCTATCCTTCTCGCGTCTTTCCTTTCGGTAGCGCGGTGGGGATGCTTCATGTTCAGGGTCGAAGTTGAGCCTGGCGTGTAGACTCTGACTTGACCTCTTTTTCGCCTCCTCTCTCATGAGCGCAGCCAAGGTTTCATAGTTTTGAGACACGAAATCACTTGGCGCTAGTTCAGGCGTGACTCCTTCTAGCGCAAGGGTGTCTGTTTCTAAAACAAGATCCTTGTTTCGGATAGGTGCATTTGGCGGCTCAGTGAAGTTTACTTCTGGCATGGCGAGAGGAGTGCGCTCTAGATATACCGCGCTAGTACTTGTTGTAATAGCGGGGGTAGTCCTGGTGAGCGATTCTACTGCAGGAAAAACCAGATCTGAGTACGATCCTAGGCTTTTAGGCGCGCTGGTTGTCCCAGGGGTCTGCTTAGGGGCCGAATCACTTTGCTTCTTCCCCTGTAGGTTATCCTGCGTTTTCTTCGTCTGCGGAGTCCGCTGATTTGGGTTTCCGTGCTTTGTCATTCTAGTTCTTTAGCAAAGTTCTTAGTGTAGGGTCCCACGGATGGCGCCACTTGTTGATACAAAAGTTGGGCGTTCCTTGTTTCCGTACCAATTCGATCTTAATGCTTGAGACCTGCGCACTAAGAAAACAGAAAAACACCGTTAGGCTTATCGTGGGATTGTCTCCCATGATTATCCTCCGGCGTGAGAGTAAGTAATCGGTTTTAGGGTTTAGTTGAAGAGTTAGGGTCAATATATCGTACCTTTAATGAGAGTCGAAGGACTCTTTATATACACACAAAACCCTAGTTGGTTTCGTGTTCCTCACTCCTCAGCGTATCCCGCATGGGGCGGTTATTTGATACATATCCATAAATAAAGGATATCCTATATCAAAACCATAAATAGCTTTGGGTTAGGGCCATCGTGAGCCCAAACCGTTATTGTGATAGCCCATTCGTGATGGGCTTGAGTCCATTCGTGATGGACTTGAGTATGGATCGGGTCCGTGACCCGAATGCGGACTATACGTCATCAGTAAGTATATCCGACGCAGTTTAAGTAAAACATATAATTTACATAAATGTGTATATCATAATCCTAACATTCTCTTATTAATTATTATTATAGACAGAATAAAAGATATATATTTTGCTCCAATAAGATTCCAGCCATTTCATTCATAATTGCCAAGTTACGTAAAATATTTTGTTATACATTTTATACCTAAGGCCACTTGTGTAAAATAATCCATGCAAGGTTTCAGTTGTTTTCTCTTCATTCGCAATATGCAGAACTAAATTCCATGAACATTTTAAGGATTTGTTAAAACTCATGATCCTGATGTTATTAATAGATTAGTGTCTTTTGGAGTCTTCAATTTCATAAACAATCAACATGTTTAAAATCCACATCTTATCAGTTCATCACTAAGGGTGATTTATCGGCTTGTTTTTATCAACATATGATCGTGATATAGATTACTCGTAACTAATATTTGTATTCAAATAAATTATTGCTTAAGCGGTACCTTTAAAGAAAAGTATGAATGGATCGAAATCGAACGCGGTCATGGACACCGACCAAAACTCGAACACTACGGGAAGCCTTGTGTCGAATCGTGAAGGCCGAATGGAAAAAAAAACAGGTACAAGGGCTCGGATCACACACGACTTCCTGTCCTTTAGGTCACCAACAAACTTGCTTCGACTCCTCTTCTTGGCAGCAGTAATGGAAGTTTTCTGGTTGTTTTTGTGTCGGTGCAAGGAGAGGAACAAGAAGGATAATATACGGTTTTATGAGAGGAGAGGAAAATTTTATACGGCTTAGACTAAATGGCAAAGCATGTCTTGTGATTTAGGGATTAATAAAGAAAACGTGTTTTTAACTTGGGTAAGCCGTGTGAATGAGGTAACAATTAAACATAAGAATCTCTTAATCTTTGAACAAATATCTTCTTAGTCTTATCTTTAAAACTAACGAGCCAATAGAAAATAGATAGGCACAAAACTCGTTTATCACATATGGGAGATAATAGAAAACGTGTAAAGAAAACTTTAAGAGTTAGGATGCATGTGTCGTCTTTATATCCGGAAGACTTTAGGATAGGATTATTAGTTTAGGTAACTTTAGGTTATTTCATATAATGAAATTTTAATTATAAGGTAAAGTTTTACATGACATATATTTATAATCCTTACTTAGGTTAAGTTCAAATAATGTTCCTTTGTATGTTTTCACATATTCTTAAAATTTAAAATTAGAGGGTATTTTGGTCATTTTGCATGTTTTAAATTTTTAGGTATTACACCTTATCACTCTAAGGTCAAACTTTCCCTGAAAGGCTAAAACGCAGAATAGTGTCATCACTGTTCCTTAGAAAGCACTCTTGTCCTATGCCCAAAATAGGTTCTTGAAACAGAGACAAAATACGTCAGTATTTTGTCCTGATTAGCTTAGGTCATCTTTTGTCTTTTAATTAACGGTAGCTCATTTACTTGTGTATAAATAGGATTCATAAGAGAGAGTAAAAGTGTGAGTTTGTGCACTAAATGCTTAGATATTCACAAACAACTTTTACTCCTCCAAAGAGCAACCTTGTCCCTGAGATAGCTCAGTGGTTCCTGATAGTTGCCTCTTAAGCTTAGCTTAAGATTAGTGAGGAGACACATACCATACTTGTCATTCAATCCCAAGTGTTATTCCGCAAACACTTGGGTATAAATATTTGATTGATTTCTAATAAGAATTAAACGTTGAAAAATATCTTGTCTTTTATCCTTTACGTTTTACTTATTTGTTAAATCATTCATTACGTTACTAAGGCTATGTTTGGCGCGGACTTTTTGGAGCTTTTTGGGGCGATGAGCGGTGGGCAATGAGCTTTTTGATTTTTATTGTTCGTTTGGCAAAGGAGCGGTGAGCATTGCTATTTTTTAGGAAAGCTCATTTTTCCAATGCTTCTTTAAGAAGTTGTGAGCGGTGAGCTGTGAGCTGTGGCTACTGCTCATAGCTCCTGCTCATAGCTCACTGCTACTTTTACCAAACATAGCCTAAGTCATGGAACATGGTTAGGTTACTTTGTAAGATAATTTAACCTTGTTAAAGGGGAACAACATAACTCTTGATCAGCGTTGACTTGGTATTCATGTTTGAATTCTTAGCTACGACATAAATGAGAGTGTGAGTTACGCCGTAGCTTCTCTTCAACATACTTGAATGTGTATCTTTGTAAGCTCTTTTCCAATTTCCACGTCTCTTCTGCTCCTATGCTCATTTATAACCTGGAAACGAAATATAAAGAAATCAAAGCATATATCCTTAAAAACAATACAAATAATGAGCATATTATGGGGAAATGGACAATTAAATATCAGGAATATTTGATGTTATCAAAATAGGTCAAAACTAGGTTTAGGGTTTTCTCGACAAGAAAAGATCTTCGAGGGCTGTTTCTTCTTGATGTTTTGCTTCCAATGGCTTCTAAGGGACCTTAGGCTACTGCTAGGACCAGGTGAGGGTAGAGAATTGAGGTAGTGAAGTGTTGTGGGATGGTTTTGGAAATGGTGGTGGTGCGTGGTATTTATAGGGGACGAAGAGGGGTTATGGCAAAGTAACTTGGAGTGGTAGCCAAGTAGCTTATGGAGCTGCTATGTAGGTTGCTTAGGCTATGGAGGTGCTAGGGTGGTTGGTTTAGTTATTTTCTAGGCTTAAAACTATGTTTAGGCTAAGTTTAGGATTAGGGTCTAGATTAGGGTTTAGTACCTAGATTAGGGTTTAGAATGTGATTAGAGGCTAAGTTTAAGGTTTAGGAATCATGTAATAGGTTTTTTTAACTTGTGCTAAAGAAATGGTAAGGTTTAGACCTAGTTTAGGGGCCTAAATGACCTAATTAGGATTTTGTGCTTAAAGGACTTATACATGAGCTTTAAGGAGTTGTACTAGGGTTTAGGGAGGCAAAGATACTCTAAAGTTGGCTAAGGTAACTTGTACATAAGCCCGAACATATTTAAACTAGTTTCATCTTGAAATTAGGGTTTTTGAAATAACCGTAAACGTATAGGGCTTGTTGTGGTATAGTGTTATAAATAGTAAGTTAGATTGATAGAATACTTCATAAAATGATCTTTGAAACATAGACTTGACATACTAGGAGGTTTACAAGATGTAAACATAGAGATATTTGGCATTTGTAGTTGCGTGAGCACGTCTAGTGGGCTATGTAAGTTACTTTACATAGTTGAAATGAAATGAAGCAAAAATTTTACCTATGAAAATGATATTATAAATATCATGAGAGTAGATAGAATAGGTGAGATTTGTGAGTCATAGGTAAGATTTGTGAGTTGTTACACAGATTCTCTTCCACAACCTTGGTTCTACTGTTAAATACCCTAAAAGCCTTGTTATTCATAGAGTATCAACGTAAGAATCCCTCATCAGCTTTTTCATCAAACTTGCCTAGGTGATCAATGGTATTAAGGATAGTAACAGGACACCTAAATGGTTCCATAAAGCTTAAGGATGGTGTTCTACCATGAAAAAGTTCATAACGGGTCTTGTTTTGTGGCTTCACAACCAAAACTCTATTATGTACATAACAAGTTATATTAACTGCTTCAGCCCAAAAGGTAGTTGGTAACTTTGAATCAGCTAACATTGTCCTAGCAGCCTCAATAAGTGTCCTATTCCTCCTTTCTGCAACACCATTTTTTTTAGGAGTTCTAGCTACACTATATTGTCTCATAATACCTTTCACAAAACACCTGTCAAAACGACAAAACACCTGTCAAAACGACCGTGAGACCGAGGAGAATGACACGTTGAACAAACTAAATTTCATTCAACCCAACCTTCGAAGGCCCAGATCCCCTCCGAATGGAAGTTATCAAGGTTTTAAGTTATTAGACCAAAATTTCACTACAACAACGGAACTCCTTTATTGTTGAGCCGATCCAAGATCAATTTTATCACACATCGGAGTTAAATGGAAATGGTAATGCAAATGAAAGAGAGATCGTCAAAGAAAGTGTTTAAGGTGTTCAAGTCACAGGTTGAGAAGGTTATAAACACTTCAGGATATGAACCAAGGTTTGATCAGGCATTCGAATACTTCATTAGAATCCAATTTCATCAGTTCAAAGAAAAACTCATCCAAAGCCTGAATCAACTTGAAAAGCTACTTAATGAAGATGAACTTCATACGCGAAACTGCAAGAAAGCTCTTAAAGTAATCCAAACTCAGTTTCAGAGTATATTTAACCCACCCTTGGATATTGAACCAGTCGAGTTTATCGATGCATTCTACCAAAGATTTTGGGTAAGCTATACGACCTTCAGAACTAAATGCATCAATGACATGGGTGAACTCAAAAAGATACTTGATTAAGAGGAAGCTGAGTCAAATGAAATTGAGAAACAGAAACGGGAAAGAGAGCAGGTTGAAAAAGATATGCAGTTAAAAGCAAAAGAGCTCATTGAAAGGGAAATGCAGTTAATGGAAACTGAGGTGATTGAAAGAGAGACAGACAAAGATGAACAAACAGAAGAGGAAACAATCAATGAGGGTGAATCATCAGATGCTAGTTTTGTTTTCACGGCCAGTGATACATCTTCAGAACAGCAGGTTGAAAGCAGCAGTCCAAGGTATGATTATGCTGATGGTACATACATGAATGAAGCTATTTGGGATACCGAGGATGATCATATCAGACATTCATTTGACACAGAGATATTGGCTACGGTACAACATTTAAATGATAATGATAATGTTGTTGTGTTCGATAATGTGTTTGCTCATGATCAGACACATCCTGCGCATCCTGAGTCTGTTAGTGACACATATGTGGTGGAACAGAATGATAGTAATATCACTCTTGCAACTCCAGATATGGATCCTAATGGAGGTGAGCCTGCCCAGGATGGTTCTTCTTATGAATAAGATCGTGCCTTATTTGCTTCATTAATCAATAATTTCAAACATGAACTTGATAAGTGCAAAGAGGAAAATTGCGAAGCTAAGCAAGCGAATGTCTTATTGAACAAAGAGCTTGAGAGATTTAAGGAAATGGAAAAAGGTTTTGAAAATGTAACAAAAAGAAAAGCTGAACTTGAAATTGAAATCTCAAACCTTAAATCTCAACTCGGAAGTTTAAAATGAATGCAGAGTCTGTCAAACCACTTTTAAAACAAAAAGAAGCACTTGAAGTTGGTTATAGAGAAGCTGTTTTTTGTGAAAAACATTCCATTCAAAAACTGGATGAACAAATGGTTCTTAACAACAGAAAGGTTGAAGCGCTTTTAAAAGAATTCTTTGATTTGAAAAGTGAAAATTCAAAGCTTCAGAAAACCACTTCAAATTTTGAGATTGTTAAAACAAAACTTGAGAATGAAAATCAAGAGTTTTTGAAACGAGCAAACAATCTTGAAGCAAAACTTCGAAAAACAGGACAAACTATTCAAACTTTTAAAATGATGCTTCCTAAAGATGAGGACGTTAATCAAGGAAAATCCGAAATTGGTTTTGAAAATACTGATCATTTGGAAATTAATTTGGAAAATGATTTGAAAAATGAAAAACCTTGTTTTTTAAACAAAGTGCAAAAGTTGACACCTAGTTTGTATGATGCTGAAAAACTGGGAAAAGGTTTGTCGACTGATGTTCTGTTCAATTCAGAAGATGAAGAAAAATCAGAAGATGAAAAATGTTTGAATGTAAAACAAAGAAAAAGCCCATTCTCGTACTATGGCTTTGTGTATGGTTGTACACAATTGACAGATATACCAAAAGGACCTTTGAAAAGAAAAGACACAAATGTGAAAAGATATTTCAAAGAAGCTCAACTTGCTACTTATGATGCTAAGTTATGGCAAAATAAAACAAGGAAACAGTTTTATAATCTTAAACATCACATTGAGCAAAAGTTAAAAGTTATTTGGTTTAAGCAACAAAACACCAATAATGATTACACTAATCCTCTTTCATCGGATTTATGACTAAAAATAGAAGTCAGTAAGATTTTAAAAAATGAGATTGAACCTCGTGTGAAAAATATCAACTTAAGTTTTGATCATTTTGAAAAGTATCTTGTCACTGAAATGAGAGAAGATTTAAAGTACGTTCATTCTCTTGAAGACGAATTTGATGAAAAATGCTTAATACTTGACATTCAAAAAGAATTTTTCACAAATCAAATGGAGTCATTCAAGTCAGTATCTGTCAGCCATGAGTATGAGAATGTGAATTTTGAACAAATATCTTCGTTGAAATCTGAAAATCTTTATCTCAAAAAGAAAATCACCGAGCTTTCAAAAGAAGCAGCTGATTTCAAAGAAGAATTGTCAAAAAGTACTGCTCAGTTTGAGAAAGGTCTTGGAAAACTCGAAGCACAAAGTATCTCTTTCCAACTAAAACTACAAGAGAAGAATGAGAAAAAAGTTTTATGAAAACTCTTTAACGTCAGTGCTTAAAGGAAAAGAAAAGATTTTTGGAGAAAATTGTGATGATAGCAACATCAAGTTTGATTTTAACGAACTTGATACAAAAAATATTGAGTTGGAACATGTTGTGGCATCATTACAAAAAGAAAATGAGCATTTGAAACAGACTTACAAAAACTTGTTTGATTCAATCAAACGATCAAGAGTTCAGAATCAAATTTCAAGCAAATCTGACTCTCAGATCGAAACAAATCATCTTTTTGAAAAAGAAAAATCTGTGTTTCAAAAGAAAATTGTTGAATTGGAAAAGACGATTGCACAACAAACCAAGGATTTTGGTGATGCCAAAAATGATTTTTCAATTGAAACAGACAAATATGAAAAATATTTTGCACATCTTGAAAATCAAAATGCTTCTTTACATGAAAAACTGGCATCATCGGATCATCTTTCTCTTCAAAAAGAATACAATGATTTGAGAACTTCATACAATGCCTTAAAAGCAAAGTTTGATGTTCTTAACCGGTCAAAAGGCAAATCTCAAGTTTCAAACGAGTCTAAACCACAAGTAAGTGTTTCGAAGAAGGTTTACACGGGTGAATCTTCAAAACCATTTTCAAAAAGGGTTTCTCAGTTTACAACCTATTCTTTGCAAAAAGGAAGGAAATTTTCAAAGAAACCTAATTTTTCTGAAACATTTACTCCTCAAAATATTTCAAATGCATGTGCTCATAAAGAAATGAATCAAGATTTTCAAACTCCATACTCTCGTTTTACACCGGTAAAGCAAGTGTGGAAACCAAAGCAAAGTCGTTCAAAACATTTGAAATATTCAAACTCTGAAATGCTTCCGCTACAACAAAAGAATGGCTCTGTTTTGAAAATCCCAAATCGTGGAATGATGAGTGGCCTTTTACTCATCATTTTATACCCGAAAAACCCTACAAAAATGACTAAAAACACCCAAATAGACCAAATATTGTTACAAATATCCTTGGAATGTGTTTTATGTGTTTTAGGTACAAAAGGATTGAAAACGGGGCAAATACGGACAAAACCGAGCTTGGAATGCAAAAGAGCGTGAAAAGCCGAGGTCGGGAAGAAATTACAAGTTTGGACCAAGAGATTTCTCAAGATGTCAAAATAGCCCTTGGATAATTTCTACTTGACAAAATCAGTCCCTATATTAACTTTGCAAAGTTGGCAAGAATGGTCCCGGAAATTTCCATGTGTACACTTTTGATCCCTAAATAAAATACTACCTATCTTAAAACTACACTTAACTAACACCTAAACCCAATCCAATCCACAACCCACTCTCCATAAACCCAAAACCCTTTCACTAATAAAAACAGGGGTCAAAACACAAAGGTCAAACCTACTATTTATCCATCTCTAACCTCAGAGTTATCTCGCCATTATCTCTGCTAACCTCACCAGTCCCTTTCTCCTTTCCAACTCATCACACCAGTCCAAAACCTTCAAATGGTTATGTCTCCCCCCTCCTCCTAGCCACCTCATCAATCCAAGGCAGGAAATTGATCAAACGGCTGAGATGTATTGAAGTGGGGAACAAGAATATCCAAGGGCTGGTAGAGAGCTACAAGAAGCACAAGTGATTTCCTCTCACAGAGAAAGCACAGAAGACAAGTAGAAAACCCTAGATAAAGTAGTATAAATAGTCAGTTAGATAGCCAGTAGAAAATTAGGTAGGAACTAGCTTATTTTTAAGGTAATTTTAGCTTTTTAGCTTTTTATTTTTCAACATTGTAATTTTACTCTTGTCTTTATAAAAATCCAGTATTTAGTTTCAATCTTTAAAAAAAATCAAAATATTGCTTTTTAGCTTGTTGCTTCTTTTACTGCTTATTTGCTTTTCTCTGCTTATTTATACTCATTAGATGCTTTTAAATGTTAGTCTCCACTTAGTATAGTGTTTATGTTCATTTTTGCCTTAAAACCATAAAAACAGCCAAAAAATAGCTTATTAGTGATAGCTTATTCCAAGTGCTTAATTTCCATTGTTTCCTGCTTTTCTAGACTTAATATAGCTTAATTAGTAATAGTCTTTCCAAAGCATAGCTTATTATGGCCTGTTCAGGTTAGAAAAGCCAAAACAGCCCACAGAAGGGGTGTTTGGCATAAGCTTATTTGAGGGTCATTTCAGCTTACCACTGTTCATTAGCACTTTGGTTAGCTTTGATTTAGATTATGATAGCTTAGATAAGTGATTTTAATGTTATGTTAAGCTGTTTGTAAGGTTTTCATAGGCATAGAACTTTTGCTCTAATTTGAAAAGCCCAACTGTTCTAATAAGCTTGGTATAAGCTTATGTTGGTTAAGCCCTTAGTATTGGTGTTTCTAGGATCAATTTAGTCTACAGCCAGTAGTGATAATCATCCCTTATGCCCTTGTTCAATACATAGCTCAATTTAGTCCAAGTCAGTAAGCAGACTGCATGTTTTTTTTGTTTTCTCATTTTCAACCCATTTATTGATTTTTAATTTGGTAGTGATAAGTTATTATAAACTGAAACTTTGCATAGTTGATATTGGCTGGCTTTTCTAGCTAATACTATTTTTTTTTAGAATTTTAAGATTTTTCTTGGACAGCTTTTTAAGGGCTTGAAAAAGCCCTTATTTACCCTGCTTCACTGCAGACCTCAGCAGACATCATTAAGCCATTTGGCTTATTGAGTGATCTTTAGTGCTTATTGTTCTGTTTTTGTAGCTTATTCAGCTCCCTTTCAGCTTATTGTAGTTGTCTCAGCTTATTTCCAGTTTTACCTTAGCTTATAGATAGCTTTTCAGCCCTTTTTTGTTCTAGCCTCAGCTTATTTCCCATTTTAGCCTACTGTCCAGTTTTCTATTGCTTATTCTAGCTTATTTATTAGTTTTCAAAAATAGTTTTAGTTACAACACTTACTTATTTTCATATGCTTTTTAAGTTGGTAAAAAGAAAAAGTAAAAATAAAATAAGTTTACAAAAAGCTGAGGTCAGGATTCAAACGCTGGACCTCATCCTTAGCAAAGCCTCACACGCACCCAGCCAATACCATCCTGCCCTTGGGACTTCTTCATTTAACCTTTGCAAAGTTTATTACTTAGCCTTTCTTTGTCATTATTAGCTTATTAACACTGTATTGCTTATTACAGCTTATCTGTATAAGCCAGCACCCTTAGCTTATTTTTCCTAGGACTGTTTTAGTGTAAAGTAATTTAAAAAAAAAATTCAGATTTTTCTCTTTTCATTTAATATTTTTAATTACTTATTTTCTTTTATTTAGTTTTTAATTCATATTAATTAAAATAAAAATCAAAAAAATATAATTCTTTTTTTAAAAATTTTCTTTTAACATTTAGGACTTAGGAAAATTAAATTTGCATCCGTAAGCTTAATTTTTAAGGATTTTGATTTTTAGGCTCGTTTTTGGATTTCCGTTTACGTTTTTTTAAGTAATTTGATTTTTGCATTATTTGCTTTGCTTATTTGTTTTTCTAGCCTTAATTAGAATTAGAAAACAAAACAAAATCGTATTTCAAGCATTTTAATACCAAAACCCAAACGACATGCTCGATTCACGCCTCGTTAGGAAACGACCCGGGTATTTCTTATCCGGTTTACTACATCGAATTGCGTTGTGACTTGCTCGTTGACCCTTTTCACCAAAAAGGGGTTGACCAGTGAGGAGCAGACCAATTCCCCCCCCCCCCCCCCACACACTAATCAATTGCTAATCCCTAGCAATCCGATCATTTAAAGTAATGAAAGGATCAAAAGAATATCAAGATTACCAAGAATACCCCGTTTTGACTTATTATCAAATGCAAGAAATTTAAACGAGATCAAACGTAAATATCATGCTTGATTTTCAAAAATGGCATCATGGAACGGGAATCACACAAAATGGGTGACTCCGGGGAATTGTAATCGTCATCCTCTTTTTTATACTCCCCAACTAAGTCTAAAACCCTTGTGCAAATGTTTTTGTAAAATGCTAACACTACTTATATTAGTAATCTATGTAAGCCGAGACTTAACTTTTCACTCCCACAATTATTCATAAGTTAGGTTTGTGTGCTTGTTTTCAAAATTTGGACCTAAAAAAAATCAACATTTTTATAAGAATTTGACGAATACTAGTTGAAAGGTTGATTTAAATTTTGTAAGAAGCAAGTTTCGCACATTTATTCATAAGCAACATAAGCATTAAACAACATATATATTTTTTCATTTTTCATCACTTTTTCACTTTTTTTTTTTCTTTTTTTTTTTTTTTTTTTTTTTTTTTTTTTTTTTTTTTGACAATTTAACTTCTTATTGTACCATAAACTACGGAGCTTCACGGGGAAATTCCAAGACCTTATACCTTAGGAATAAAGGATCCAAGGGCCGTTACAATGGAGAGTTCCAAGACTCTAGACATTCCGGAAATGAGGTTCCAAGGGTGTTAGACCAAGACCTTACACCTTCCTGAATAAAGATCCAAGGGCCGGTGTAAGAGGGTAGCCAAGACCTAAACGCCTTTTGGAAATAAGGATCCAAGGACCGATCTCGAACCGTAGCTTAGAACTTATTTATTTATTCATACTAAAAACTTGACTTTTTTTTTTTTTTTTTTTTTTTTTTTTTTTTTTGCAACTTTCAAGCAACGTCTCACTTTCATTTTGCATTCTTATTATGTTTTTAAGAAAGTATGCTTGTTCCGAAATTTAAATAAAACTTTGAACTAGTACTTGTCAAAATCGTATAAAAACTTTTTTATGTTTAACAAAATTATTTTTGTGTTCAAACGTTTGAAAATAAGCATTTATTAAGTCAGATTAGGAGCTCCTGGGAGGAAAAGCCATAGATTACTTATATAAGCTCTAAAGAGAACCAACTACTCCACGCTTAGCATTTTCATTTGCGCAATTCGTAAACACTTAGCCTAAAAGTTAAGGGTAGCAGCCAAATCAACACTTTGGCAGAGTCGGGATTCCCCTTGTTCTAGCCTAATCAAGTCTAAACTTCCACTAATACCGAAGCATTAATGTATAGCAAATTATTTTTTTAATGTGCAAAGCACTTCTTTTTCATGCAATTTTTAATTAAAAGACGATAAAAATTTTAAAATTTTGGTCAAAACGGGGGTGCTAGGGGACTAGTAGGTACAAAATGTGAAATTTTTTAAAATTTTGGTCAAATTCGCAAGAATTCCCCCCCACACTTAGAATTGAATATTGCCCTCAATATTCAAAGTACCGGCTATTATGCCGACACAATAGAACGTAAAAAGGTAATACTACTAGCTAAGTTTGGAAACGAAATCTTTTTCACAAAAAGGATTAATAAGATATCCCTGGATAAACATAAACAAAAAGATCGAATATTGGGCGGCTGGATTGAAAACAGGCGGATCAATCATCACGATCTACGGGATTCCTGAAAACAAAGGCAAATACACACAACAAAGCAACAAGTAGAGGAATTCCCCCACACTTAGTGTTAAAAAATAGAAAGAAGATAAGAAGGATAAGCATGGGTTGCCACCCACGAAGCGCTTGTTTTTGATCGAGTCGCTAAGCTTGACTCGCCCCGAATTTAATTGTTCTTGGGGGAGCATGTGGAAAAAATAATCTCCATCGGACTTCCGTTCAAGAGGTTTGGATAAACGTTGAAACATATGAAAGTTCCACACCGACGAGATACCCACGGTTCAAAGAAATAGCAACCATAAACGGTGATACCGGGGTCAAAGATAGTATCCTCACTCCCGAAGGAGTGAAAGAGAGGGGAAATCACATCAAATGTGATGAAGAGAAGAAAGATTTTTATGATTATCATGAAAAACTCTTCATCATCAAAAACAAATTTGTCTTCAATATTAAAGCTCTTAATTGCAACAAAAGTCTCGGGAGGGAGGGTCGAGGTGACATCATCAATAAGCAAATTCTTCTGATCAATAACACCTCCCCCCAGACTAGAATCTTCCTCAAGATCAAAATAGAAATGATCATATTCCGGAGGAGATATAATATGAGAGAGTTCATCGGAGAACTCCTCATGATAAAGATCATTCATATAAAAAAGAAATGAATCATACTCGGGAAGAGAGAGATAAGAATGAGAAGTGGTACTGCCACTACCCGTCTCTTCCGAATGATCGATATCAAATCAAAAGGCTTCATAAGCCGAGAGAGAATAATCAGGATGAGAAGTGGGATTGCCACTACTCTCCTCTTTGTCATCAAAAATAAAACTCTCATATACGGGAAAAGCATCCTTGAGCTCGTGCTCCGAAGGATCTGACGGCTTTTCCTCGATATTAACTTCTTCAAGAACTTCCTTCGGGGGGAGGGAAAATAACGGTTCATCAAATATCATTTTTTCTAATAACGGAGCATCTCCCCCCGGATCACCATCGGCCTCAACAATTTCCGGCAAAATTGGAGCATCAATAAAGAAAACCTCGAGCTCCTCCATAGAGATAACACTTCCCTCAACCGGTGTGAGAGAAAGGGAAGAGTCGGAAATGATTGGTTCAGAAGTTGGAGTGGGATTGCCACTCGAAGAGTTAACCGAGAAAAAGTCACTATCCTCAACGGGGATAGGAGATGAGGAGGGAGAAATGGTATCATTTAAAGGAATAGCACCCTCCTCGTCGTCTTTCTCATCATTGTTGCTAGCATAAACAGCTTTTATACGTTCCATTTGCTCTTCTGCTAGCAATTCTGCAATACCCTTGTTTTCCTGATTTTTCTGGACGGGTATTGCAGCTGATGAATTTTTGTAAAACTCCCCAATTTGAATAGTGTCCTCATCATCGTCATCGAGAATGGCAGCCTTGAGAAATATGGAACGCCTTTGCGCTGCTCGTTCTCTGGCTAGTAATTCTGCAATAGATTTTTCATGAGGATCTTCTTGGGGAGGTTTATTAGTCAAATCCTTAAGATCTTTTATTAAATCTAGAAGATCAATAAGAAGTTCTTGAGGAAGTGGCTGAGGTTGTGGTTGAATCATTTGGTACTGTGGAGGTTGGTCAAGATAAGAATAGTCATAATTGTTACAAGGGACATGCTCATAGACAAACGGGTTCCTTGTTTGACAATCGGAGCTATAGTGAGGACCTCCACAGTACTCACAACAATACGTTTGCTGTGACTGATTCGGTGAATTATATGGATAATGGTCATAACCAAAGTTTTGATTGTTACATGGAACTTGCTCATAGACAAGCATGTTCCCTGCTTGACAATTAAAACCTTGGTGAGGACCTCCACAGTACTCACAATAATATGTATCCATCTCAAGGTGTGGGGGTTGGTTAAAGAAATTGGTTGTTTCATTGTAGGGATTTTGGTCATAGACAAACCCGTTTCCCGTATTTACAATGCTACAACCATGGCAATTTCCACCATTTTGAGGACCCCCACAGTATTCACAACCATAATGGTAAGATAAAGACATAAAGAAGAAGAATTAAACGGATAGAGGGTGAGAAAGAATTAAACGAATAAGAGGAATGAGAAGAATATTTTTGGATTTTTAAACATTTGAAAATCCCAAAAGAAAAAGGAAAATAAATTTGAAAAGAAAATCTTTTTGGGTTTTTATATTTAGAAAAACAAATATTTTTGGATTTTTGTTGGTTTTTTAAATTTAGGAAAATATTTACAAATGAAAACGATAACTTCACGAGGAAGGATCTTCAAGTCACTAATCGTCAAACCGTAACGATATTGTCGCAACACACCTCCCCGGCAGCGGCGCCAAAAATTGGTCTGCTCCTCACTAGTCAACCCCTTTTTGGTGAAAAGGGTCAACGAGCAAGTCACAACGCAATTCGATGTAGTAAACCGGATAAGAAATACCCTGGTCGTTTCCTAACGAGGCGTGAATCGAGGATGTCGTTTGGGTTTTGGTATTAAAATGCTTGAAATACGATTTTGTTTTGTTTTCTAATTCTAATTAAGGCTAGAAAAACAAATAAGGCAAAAATCAAATTACTTAAAAAAACGTAAACGGAAATCCAAAAACGAGCCTAAAAATCAAAATCCTTAAAAATTAACCTTACGGATGCAAATTTAATTTTCCTAAGTCCTAAATGTTAAAAGAAATTTTTTTTAAAAAGAATTATATTTTTTTGAATTTTATTTTAATTAATATGAATTAAAAACTAAATAAAAGGAAATAAGTGATTAAAAATATTAAATGAAAAGAGAAAAATCTGATTTTTCTTTTGAAATTACTTTACACTAAAACAGTCCTAGGAAAAATAAGCTAAGGGTGCTGGCTTATACAAATAAGCTGTAATAAGCAATACATTGTTAATAAGCTAATAATGACAAAGAAAGGCTAAGTAATAAACTTTGCAAAGGTTAAATGAAGAAGTCCCAAGGGCAGGATGGTATTGGCTGGGTGCGTGTGAGGCTTTGCTAAGGCTGAGGTCCAGTGTTCGAATCCTGACCTCAGCTTTTTGTAACTTATTTTATTTTTACTTTTTCTTTTTACCAACTTAAAAAGCATATGAAAATAAGCAAGTGTTGTAACTAAAACTATTTTTGAAAACTAATAAATAAGCTAGAATAAGCAATAGAAAACTGGACAGTAGGCTAAAATGGGAAATAAGTTGAGGCTAGAACAAAAAAGGGCTGAAAAGCTATCTATAAGCTAAGGTTAAACTGGAAATAAGCTGAGACAACTACAATAAGCTGAAAGGGAGCTGAATAAGCTACAAAAACACAGCAATAAGCACTAAAGATCACTCAATAAGCCAAATGGCTTAATGATGTCTGCTGAGGTCTGCAGTGAAGCAGGGCAAATAAGGGCTTTTTCAAGCCCTTAAAAAGTTGTCCTAGAAAAATCTTAAAATTCTAAAAAAAAATAGTATTAGCTAGAAAAGCCAGCCAATGTCAACTATGCAAAGTTTCAGTTTATAATAACTTATCACTACCAAATTAAAAATCAATAAATGGGTTGAAAATGAGAAAACAAAAAAAACATGCAGTCTGCTTACTGACTTGGACTGAATTGAGCTATGTATTGAACAAGGGCATAAGGGATGATTATCACTACTGACTATAGACTAAATTGATCCTAGAAATACCAATACTAAGGGCTTGACCAGCATAAGCTTATACCAAGTTATTAGAACAGTTGGGCTTTTCAAATTAGAGCAAAAGTTCTATGCCTATGAAAACCTTACAAACAGCTTAACATAACATTAAAATCACTTATCTAAGCTATCATAATCTAAATCAAAGCTAACCAAAGTGCTAATGAACAGTGGTAAGCTGAAATGACCCTCAAATAAGCTTATGCCAAACACCCCTTCTGTGGGCTGACAGGCCATAATGAGCTATGCTTTGGAAAGGCTATTACTAATTAAGCTATATTAAGTCTAGAAAAGCAGGAAACAATGGAAATTAAGCACTTGGAATAAGCTATCACTAATAAGCTATTTTTTGGCTGTTTTTATGGTTTTAAGGCAAAAATGAACATAAACACTATACTAAGTGGAGACTAACATTTAAAAGCATCTAATGAGCATAAATAAACAGAGAAAAGCAAATAAGCAGTAAAATAAGCAATAAGCTAAAAAGCAATATTTTGGATTTTTTTAAAGATTGAAACTAAATACTGGATTTTTTATAAAGACAAGAGTAAAATTACAATTTTGAAAAATAAAAAGCTAAAAAGCTAAATTACCTTAAAAATAAGCTAGTTCCTACCTAATTTTCCACTGGCTATCTAACTGACTATTTATACTACTTTATCTAGGGTTTTCTACTTGTCTTCTGTACTTTCTCTGTGAGAGGAAATCACTTGTGCTTCTTGTAGCTCTCTACCAGCCCTTGGATATTCTTGTTCCCCACTTCAATACATCTCAGCCGTTTGATTAATTTCCTGCCTTGGATTGATGAGGTGGCTAGGAGGAGGGGGGAGACATAACCATGTGAAGGTTTTGGACTGGTGTGATGAGTTGGAAAGGAGAAAGGGACTGGTGAGGTTAGCAGAGATAATGGAGGGATAACTCTGAGGTTAGAGATGGATAAATAGTAGGTTTGACCTTTGTGTTTTGACCCGTGTTTTTATTAGTGAAAGGGTTTTGGGCTTATGGAGAGTGGGCTGTGGATTGGATTGGGTTTAGGTGTTAGTTAAGTGTAGTTTTAAGATAGGTAGTATTTTGTTTAGGGATCAAAAGTGTACACATGGAAATTTCAGGGACCATTCTTGCCAACTTTGCAAAGTTAATATAGGGACTGATTTTGTCAAGTAGAAATTATCCAAGGGCTATTTTGACATCTTGAGAAATCTCTTGGTCCAAACTTGTAATTTCTTCCCGGCCTCGGCTTTTCACGCTCTTTTCCCCGTTTTCAATCCTTTTGTACCTAAAACACATAAAACACATTCCAAGGATATTTGTAACAATATTTGGTCTATTTGGGTGTTTTTGGTCATTTTTGTGGGGTTTTTCGGGTATAAAATGATGAGTAAAAGGCCACTCATCATGGAAGGTTTCCATTCATCTCAAAAATGAATTTTCAAAATGAAACACCGGGTTTCTACAATGGATGGAAAACTTCTTCTTCAAGTTTTAAAACTCCAAGAGAGACACCGGGTTTCTCAAACAACTTTCAAAAGCAAAAGAGTTTTAAATCACTGTTGATTCCCCGAGCTTTATTTCAAAATGAAACATCGGTTTTCATTCCTCGTTGGAATTCAACTTCTTTGTATCGGATTGACATAACTTACAAATGGATTTCAAAATATGGTAAACCCGTTGGCACCGTGCTTAAATTGGTTCCAAAGGTTATTGTGTAATCTGATCTCTAAATGACTTTTTAGTATTTCAGCTAAGGACTCGTACTTCAAAAATATGGCTTCTGGACACATCAGTTCAGGACCCGTGCTTCAAATAAAGGAAAGTGCTTAATCAAAACAAATGGTTTTCAATAGTTTTTCAAGCACTTATCCTAAAAACATTATGGCTTATGCACACATAAGAGTGTATAACCCGCGATTTTAAAGAAAGGACCCTGTTGTACGTTTCGTTGCAACAATCCTAAAAGAAAAAGCAGACTTATCACAAAAAGCATATCAATGTTTTCTTAATTTTGATCAAAATCTTTTCAAAATGTTTCAAAAGGTTTTTCAAAACTTTTCAAAATTTTGCTCAAGAGATTACTCCCTCAAATCCTTAAAAACTTATATGTAACACCCGGTAATTTCTCAAACTATTTTAACTAGCCAAATAATTATTTTCACACCACCTTAGTATTTGAACTGTTTCTGAATTTATTTGAACCTGAGAAACGTGAGACATCGTGAGAAACGAGAACTTTGCCCCTTGATAGAACCAGCACAACCTAGAAACTCGAAATGTATCGCATTTGCCAATATATTGAAATATATTGAATTCTTGAAAGTATTGCATATTTATACACTTTTTTGTTGGAAAAATGATTTGGAAACAATGGCGCAAGTTTCGTAATTTTTCGAGTCCGTTTGGTACGTCGAATGGGCCAAGGAGTGTTTTTCTGAAAAGTTTAGCCAAATTGGCAAGTTTAGTCAGTCCGCCCCATTGTTACATTTCAGCCCCTCACTTTCATTTTTACACAATTAGTCCCTCCTCAAAAATATATAAACCCATTTTTTATTCATTTTCTCTCATTTCTCACACACACACAACACATATAATACCCTCTCTCTCTCTCCCCCCTCTCTCCTCCACCGCCGGCCGCCACACTTTCCGGCCACCCACATCTTCTCCGGCAAGGTTCCGGTCACTGGAAAAATTTTCGGCCAAATTACTTTTCTTGTTCCAAAAGATAGATCGGGCCACCCCGACTTCATTTCTACCACCCACTCACCACCAATCACCACCGTACACCGCCACGCGCAGCCTCCCTTGCTGCCACCATCACCGAGACACCACCACCACCCACCTTCATCTTTCTCGACGGTAAAACCCACCCCACGCTTACCCTATTTTCATTTTTAATAAACTTTTGTCGAAACCCTAATTTTACTTTTTCATTTAATCCGATTAATAATGATGTTTTATTTATAAAAATGGTTTAAAAACCTTGTTATAAAACTCGTGTGGACCCCCCTTCGTTTGGCAGATGACTCGGTCGACTCGGTGATGGTTTGATTGTTTTGATGTTCATTCTTGTTGTTGACGTTATTATTGTTGTTGTTGGGCTCGGATTTGGATTTAGGGTCTCGTTTGGTTTGTTTGGTCTCGGCAGCCGCGTATGAGCCAAGCCGTGACTCACGGCGAGTCACGGCGAGGCGGGTGTAGTTGTTTAGGTTAGGTTTAGTTTGGATTTGTTGCGGTTTGTGTGGATATTGGATTGCGGAATTGTTTTGGATTTGGATTCGGTTGTGTTTGTGTTCGGATTTAGCGAGGCTGAGAGCCTCATCGGCTCGAGTTGAGTGAGCAATAACTCGTGGCGAGTCACGGCAATATTTATTTATTTGTTTATCTTATTTATTTATTTGCGTCGAGTCGTGACGATATAGTTTTAGCCATTTATTTATTTATTTGTTCATTTGTTATCGATATGGGGTTTCGAATTATTTGAAAGTGATATGGGATATAATTTGCAACATATGGGATATACTTGATATATATTTGACTCGGACTTGAATGTTGTGATGTTGTAATATTGTTGGACAAGGATTGGATGTATTATTTACGGTATTGGTTGATTGGACTATTATGGACCCTTTGGTACACGCGACGGAAGGGTACGTTAGACTCGTAAGAATTTAACGTATCTGGACCCGAACTATACGAAATGGTCGATAAAACTAAACAACTAATTTCACGCGAATAATATGTTCAATTATATATAATAACTTATAAAACTTGACGATAATTGAATTATCCAAAAGAGTCGTATGACTTGGAAACATCTTATAAACGGGCATTTCATGCCGAAATTTCGTAAAACTTTTATAAACTTAAATCGTTATGATTTATTAAATGTCCTAAAACCTTTTCGAAACTCACATGTTTTAGCGATTATAACATCTATTTTGGGAAAACGGGGAAAAGCCGAAACTATCTATCGATGTTGTTTATTTGTTTATTTATTCTTTTTCTGATTTTATTCTTTCTTTCATATTCCTTTCTTCTTCTCCTCTCGTCTTTCTTGAGCATTCGTTCGTATTCGCCGACTTGTTATTTCAATCTTTCTTGTCTTCCACACGATACTCAGAAGTATCATTTCTTTCAAACGCCATTGAAACTAAAACCTTTTATACGAGTGTTGTTTATTAAATCATTTCGACTATTAATTATGAGTTATGCCATTTAATTGATTAGGTTGTGCTGAGGTTCATTTGCTGTGCCGTACCATCTGATTGTTTATCTCGTATTCTCTGTGACTAAGGTGTGATTCATAGCCCCACTTTTACATTTTAAATTTTTTAAAAACCCATGGAGGAGATACATGCTACTTACCGTTTTCTGAGCACAATTGTTTATTGTATGCTATTCAAGGCTACCTCTGAGGGCGATTGGATTAAGGAGGCCCGAAAACAAAGAGAAGATGTGTATAAACGAGATATGCAGCAACAAGAAGGAAAAGGATTGCATAGAGGAACTCCCGAACATTTGTCAGATGTGTCGATATCAATGGTGATTCATTATTTCGATGACTCATTTCTTCAGACAGAAGAAGATTACATTGTTCTCAACTGAACTAGTAGACATACGCCTCTGGGCATTTCTCAAAAGAGTTAGATCCGCCTAAAAAAATATTTTAACACACATACTATTATCAATACACCTAAAGTAGATTTAAAAAAAAAAAAAAAAAAAAAAAAAAAAAAAAAGACTACCCGATGATTTATTATCTCCTAGTGAAGTAGATGTATGAGATAAGAATCTTCAAGAAAATCACCATTAATAGATCGGTATGGTTTTTTACGTATGTGTGTTTGGTGATAAGAGAGATAGGATGTTCTAGAGAAATGGAGAAACCACACCAAAAATAATCTCAGCCATGTATAGCATCGTGCCTCAAATTGAATCTCAACCATGTATGGTAAACGACACCGTTTTGTACATCAATTTTGGTAGCACTGTTAAAAGAACAGTGCAACGATGTCGCAACCTTTGGTATTTTGGAGGAGAACTGTAGGTGCTATAGTGGGCGGTGGGATTTTTTAAGCGGTAAAACGCTGTCGTTTGGTTCTTCGTTTAATAATATTTATAATTAGGGTTAAGTCAATGGATTGGACATAAACTTTTCAAAATTTTCAATTATAGGTTACGCACTTTATAAAATACCATTATCACCATCCAAACATTTTTTTGTACTTTTTTGTACTGAAAAATATTACCTATATGTGAACCGAGATAAAAAGTATATTACCCATATGAGAACCGAGATAAAAGTACATTACTTATATGAGAATCGAGATAAAAAGTACATTACTTTTATGAGAAACAAGATAAAAGTTTGGATGGTGATAATGGTATTTTATAAAGTCCGTAACCTATAATTGAAAATTTTGGAATGTTTATGGCCAATCCATGGACTTAACCCTTATAATTATAGAATATATGTATATTTGTATTTTTTTTTAATTATTTTTTTTGGAAGAATAATTTAAGAAGATTAAAATGTTGTAACTCTCGAGTTTTTTAGTTTATGATTGAAAAGTCAAACGCGATAAAACACTCCCATAAAATCAGTATATTTCGTAAAATCCTAAGATTTTAAGGGCACTAGGAGTCGTTGAATTTATGGGTGAATTTATGCTCCATACCGGCGGTAACACCACCGCCGGCATCAAATTTATGCCAAAAATTTATGGGGAACCGTATATCATACTTGTGGTGATAATGTAGCAATTTTGGGGGGCCCTCACTTTTTTGACCGTTACATATCGAATTCAAAAAATATATATATATATCCGTTGTGCATTAAAAAAAAAAATTAAAAATTAACCCCTTTTTCACTTATATATACCTATCTACTTCCATTTCAAAAACATCAACAAACATTCAATCAAAACACACCCATTTTCATATACACTTCACCAAAAAAATGTCTTCATCTTCCGACGAAATCATCATCCCACCTATGCTACCCGATTTATCCACGGGTAGTTCATGTGCCTTTTTTCGAGACGCGATAAAAGAGATTGAAGCCCTTGAAGACTCGGGAAGCTCTAATGATTCACGCACTTATATTGAGCGACACCGGAAACAAGCTAACGAAAAACTAATGCGTGACTACTTCGTCGAAGACCCTAACGAAAAATGTAGCGGGTCTAGACTTGGCATATCTCGATGACCCAACGGCTCAACCACCACCGATTGAAGACTTAATTTAGTGTTATGTAGTTTTTTTATTTTTAAAAATATTGTTGCAATGTAGTTTTCTTTTTAGTTTGTAGTGAAATGTTATG
Organism: Artemisia tridentata subsp. tridentata; assembly: GCA_021014915.2. NCBI lineage: Eukaryota > Viridiplantae > Streptophyta > Magnoliopsida > Asterales > Asteraceae > Artemisia > Artemisia tridentata. The sequence continues at coordinate 95,772,627 of CP139503.1, forward strand.
TTTTTAATTAAATTGATTTTAGTTTAATTATAAAAAAGATTTTTTTTTTTGGGAAGGATGAAAATTTATCAGATAAGAATGAGTTTGGTGAAGTTTATTTTCACATCTTATAAATTCTTTACTCGCCACTCCTAGTGCCCTAACAATCTAAAACAAACTCTCCTTTATCCCTTCCGGTTCTCACAAAAGGAATCATTCTTCATTACCGGCCGTACGAATCAATTTCCGCATTTGATCCACTCTTGTAAGTTAATACTTTTGATTTTTTTTTTTTTTTTTTCATTTCATTCTAGTGTTTGGGTTTGAAAACTTAATTAATACTCCGTAACTTTTTATTATTATTATCAACGTTGTTCATATGTTAGGGTTTCGATTGTAGTGCTGTTTTTAGTTCCGTGTTTACGGATTTTGTGTGTTGTTTAGATGCTACTTTTAATTCCTTTGGCTATGTTTGGCGAAACTAGCTGTAAGCGGTAGTTTCAATGTTGATGTTACTAGCTCTTGTATGCTGTTTTTAGTGCCATTTTTACTGCTATCGTATGCTGTTTTTATTGCCGGTTTTGTGGGCTTCTTAGATTCTGTTATTACCGTTCTTCCATAGATTTTATTTCTGTGTTTACTTACTTTGTATGTTGTTTTTACTGCTCTTGTATGGTTGAAAATGCTGTTTTTACTGAATTTGTATGTTGTTGGAAACTTGGAATGTTGTTTTTAGTTTCTACAGCTTTTGAATGCTCTTTCGAATGGTGTTTTTATGACTTTGCATACTGTGTTTTTGGCTAATAAGGTGTATGCACACACCTTGGTTTTCACTGAAAAATGGAAGAACAAGTAGAAGATATGGAATTGGATATTCTTGATGATGATGACGAAGAAGAAGAAATTATGAATTTGAAACTGAAATATCGATTTGAAGAAGCAGACTTAAAAGAAGAAGAAGACGTAGCAGAAGAAAACGACAAAGGGGATGAGGAAGAATTGATAGAAGGTTGCTGGATTGATCCAGATACGGGTGAATCTCTTAGAGGGGTAGAGGTGAGGATTTTTCCAGATAAAATTAGCTATGTTCATGGGTTAACGGTCGTCATACCAAATAAACGTTACAGAGATGATTTTGATCTTTGCCCTTCTGTTTGAAACCGTGGACTACAGATAAGTTACATCAAATGAGGTATCTCGCTTTACTTTTATCATTAATTTTTATTATTATCTTCATAAGCTACTATAAAGAGGTTTCATCTTTGATGTTAATTTTAATAAATACTCTGGAAAAAGGTTGAATGCTTTGGTATGTTACTTGTTTGGCAACAAGTAGTTAAAACAAGCTTTGAAATTCTAATGCACCTTTTTCTAATGCTATTAAAACAAGCTTTGAAATGTTAACGCTCATTTTGCTTCATTTTACACATTATAATTTAATTACAGACCTTACCAAACACATTATAAAACAAAAATGCTACTGGTGTTTTCGCCAAACATAAAATTCAATTTTTATTTGAAAAGTTGTCAACTTGATTGATTTTAATTAGAATTAAATGATACCAAATATCTATAAGCTAATTGTATTGGTCCTATTTAATCACTTAGCATTTGTGACCTTGATTGAAGCTGAGTTACATTTGAATATTAGAATAGATATTCTCTCTTTGATTTGAATTTGCAATAAGTTTGGATTATCATTCGAAAATTGTTTGAAGCTTTGGGTGCATAGTTCAGTTATTACTTGAAAAATAAAACCATCGATTTTTAGCTATAAAACAACTGTGGTGAGTTTTTAATCGCTTACTGTCTTATAGTTGAATGCCGCATATAAATATTTTTCCCAGAGTTTCTTTTTTCTTTTCGGTTAGTTTTGGGAACGGTCTGTGCTCCTCTTCTTTAAATGTCAATACACATGATTTTGATTATCACTCACTTGACTATATATCTTTATATCTCCAGGAGATGTAAAACTGCACATGCATGCTATAAAGATCGCATCCTGTTGATTGATATTTGAGCATAGATCTTTGTAATATCTGAATAGTCTAGTCAGTGATTGTGATTGGTTCTGGCTCTCGTTAAATTTACACTATTGACTATCTTTTTCTTTTGTGTGATGATTGCTGTAGCTGTCTTCCTTGTGGGCACATGTTTGGGATGTCCTGTATACTTGATTGGATGCAAGACCGTTCCTCTGGCGTGGTATGTATGTCGTCCTCTGGGACACCCTAAATTAACTCAATCTTACCAAAATTCTGATTCGCTCTCTTAAATAATTGTTGTTAGTGCCCTAAATGCCAAAATGGCTTCACGTTAAAGAGTGTTACGCTTCTTTATGTTACTTGCCTTCGCATTCCAGCTGAGGTAATCAATCTTTTTATAAAAAGCAACCTTTTATTGCTTTATATATACGGTGCAGCGTCAAAGCATATTTCCTAACTCACTTTTCGTTGTAAAAAACTATTTAAATATTTCATGCAGGCATCGATTAGGCGCTTTCCATACAGCAAGAAAGGATTTACTGCATTTAAGCAATATGAACGGGATTTGCTGACAGATGCATTGAAAAACACGCCTGAAACTTTGAAACAACTGGATGATGCTTTGGAAAGGCAGAATAATGCTATGAAACGACATATTCAATCATTGAAAAGGATGGATGATACAAAAAAAGGGGCTGAAGTTTTGGAACGGCAGGCTGATGCAGAAGAACGGGCTAAGGAATTGCAACGTCAGGCTGAGGAATTGCGATGCCGGGCTGATGCATATCTAGAAAAGGCTGATGCATTTGGGCAGCAGGCAAAAGCATTGAGTCAACGGGCTAAAGCATTGCGTCAACGAGTTGATGCATATACGCCAAGTATAAAGTTTTTTAAACGAAACTACAAGGATCACGTGAAGTTCTTGCGTTTACGTGATGCGTTAGCTACTATGTAAAGATTATATCCTAACTACTAGCTTTACTATGTGACCTCTAAAAGTTAACTATGTGACCTATAATTACTATCAGGATTTATGCTAATGTTTCTTTGATTTTTTTAATTGATTATTTCCAAATTTATTTGCTAATGGTTATATATCGCTCTGCATTTATTTGTGGGTCAGCCAGAAGAGCAATCCTTGGGAGCTCACATCAATGAGCTGATGCAAGCAAGGTTTTTTTTTTTTTTTTTTTTTTTTTTTTTTTTTTTTTTTTTTTTAAATCATTAACTGATCTTAGGAAAAAAATTGGAGGAAACCAACCTCCTTATCCAGCAACATACAACATTAGTTGGTTGATTCTCGACATAAATACAATGGATAAGGAGGACTCGACATAAACACAATGGATAAGGAGGATCACAAATAGGATGAAGCAAAAAAGGAAGAAGAACAAGTACCTTTTTTTTTGAACGGCGCACTTCAAATCACCAAATTTACCAATTCACCAGTTTATTTGGTTTTAGGCGCACCCACCACATTCGGCGGGTTTTAGGCGCACCCACCACATTCGGCGGGCCTCATACACCACTGGCCAGACTATGTTGTATTAACCGGGCCCACGCTGGACAAGTGGGGACTTTTTAGCGTTCAGCCCGGAAACCGTACTGCCTCCACACAAGTTACCTTGCTGGAGTAACAGCCGGATGAAAACCGGGTCTTGCTCAGACTCGAACTTGCGCCTCAAAGGCAACAAGTCTTATCTTCATTGCAATATGCCAACTGAGCTATAAGCCCAATAGCGAAGAACAAGTACCTATGTTGGAATTATATAACATGACATATTCATAAATATAAACAATAAACATCAAGTACACATGCGGAAGCGTATACGATCATATAACATGTAATTTAATTAATCAAAACATAAAGTATGCGTACCTTTTGATTCTAGCTAAACAAGAATCAACTTCAAGCAATTCTTCAATCAAGAACCCTAATTAAGGTTTATAGGATTACACGAATTGCAACTTCACGTTCTTGTACACACGTACTAAATCGATTTAAAGTAATGCTAGTTAAAGGAAAACACAAAACAATTTGTTTTATCAAACAAAAGTCGAAAACCCTTATATAAAGGGGTGTTCGGCCGAGTTTTAGAACCAAGGAGGAGAAACCAAAAACCAAAGTTAATTGTGTGTACAAGAGATGCAAACAATGAACCCTTGGTTTTGTATTTATAGGATTAGTAAACTTAGGGAACAAGTTAGGTCATGGGTTGGGTTTCCCCTCCCCTTGGCCGGTCGATCCACACACAAAAAGGGTGTTCTAGATCCTTCTTGTTCTCTAAATAATCCATATACAATACTTTCCTTTTATTCGTCTAATGGTCGTTAGTCATTATTCCGTTAAATACTAACGGTCGTTATATGTTTTGTGTTTATTTAATAATTAATATAACATTTTATATTTAATTATTAATCTTTAATTCTCATACGTAAAGTGTGCAATCCCGTGATCTCGAGTTCGATCCTAACATACGACTACTAAATTATGTCCACAAAACTAACAGCTCCCATTTGGACATATTTTAATAGTGCAATCACATCAGTTAGCACCTAGCAACACTTCAATGCCTCTAGTACAACTCGAGTAAGGCTCCTGGAAAAACCTTTTAATGATTCATTATTATTATTATCATTTTGTCACTAATACCACGTTAAATAAATATATGAATCAAAGTCATTCTTTATTTAACTATTATGTTTCTCGTTGTTTGTGATTGAGCAAGATTACCAAATCTTCTGAACATATTCAGGGGATATCTTGGGCGTGGCCACGAAAACATTTTGTCAACCCTACGAGGGGCCCAGCAGTATTAAACTCCAAAATAAATCTGAAGGAACAAATTCTATGTTGACTACAAGCAAAACCCATGAACTTTGTAACATTCTGAAAACAATCCTTATGACTACCAGTTACGTATAGCGTTAAATTGTTCCACAGAAATGTACTACATTCATGACAGTTATCTGGTATCTCAAGTCTGAGGATAACTATTCATGATTTACTTAATGACAACGATCCATAAAGTACAATCATGTAGTTGGGATAAGCCCTATATTCAATTCATTGAATATCATGTGAATTTGGCATGTCAACGCATCAATATACTTTCAAGTATATTATACCAAAACTCAGATTTTTCTTAGTTTAATGATATTTCCATATCATCAATTGACAACGGACATTTAGAATAACTAAATTATTCATGGATTAAACATGCAAATATAGGACAACAATGTTAAAGAATGAAAAATAAACATAACAAATACTTTATTTCATTAAAAGATAATAATTGTTTACAATATCTTTTATCCAAATACTAATCACAGTTATGCATGAAACTACTAGCTACACGAAGTCCAATGCCATTGGCAAGTTCAGTAAGCTTTTCTTTAGCTAAAGCCTTAGTGAAAGGATCAGCTAAGTTATCATCTGTGTGAACTTTCAGTAGATTAATTTCACCTTCGCGACTTGTTCCCGAACATAGTGATACTTCCGTAGAAAATGTCTTGTGCCCTTCATGACTCCAGGTTCATTGGCAAATATGATTGCAGAAGAATTGTCATAATACATATTAATAGGTGATTCAACTGAAGGCATAACACCAAGCCCTGAAATGAATTTCCTAATCCAAACAGCCTCCATTGCAGTTTCTGAAGCAGCTATGTATTCAGCTTCTGTCGCAGACATTGCAATTGTACTCTGCTTCTTGCTCTTCCATTCTATTGCTCTTCCATTTATAACAAAGACATAACCCGTCTGAGATTTCGCAGCATCTTTGTCACATTGCCAGGACGCATCACAGAAACCTGTAACATCAAGTTCTGTATTTGGATTTCCACCATACACTAAAAACATATCTTTTGTATTTCGTAAATACTTGAGAATATGTTTTACAGCAATCCAGTGTTTTTCACCTGGCTTCTGTTGAAATTGACTGGTGATGTTTTGAGCAAATGCCACATCTGGCCTTGTGCATCTAACCGCATACATAATAGATCCTACAACCGAAGCATAAGGAACATTACTCATGCGTTTCAACTCTGCAGGTGTTGAAGCACACATCTCACTACATAAGCCATGTTTTACTTCCATTGGCAAATATCCTTTCTTGGAATTTTGCATATTGAATATTTTCAATATTTTGTCAATGTAAGCACTTTGACTTAATCCAATTAACCGCCTTGATCTATCTCTATAGATCTTGATTCCCAGAATGTTGGCAGCTTCCCCTAAATCCTTCATAGAAAAACACTTTTCAAGATATGCCTTAACCTTTTGCATACTTGTAATGTGTTTTCCCATAATTAATATGTCATCGACATATAGGATAAGGAAAATTACATCACTCCCACTAGCTTTGTGATATATACATGGCTCATCAAGATTCTGATTAAACCCAAACTTTTTTATTTCTTCATCAAATCTTTTATTCCATTGCCGTGATGCTTGCTTCAATCCATAAATGGATCTTTGAAGTTTGCATACACGGTTTGAAAATTGTGGATTCACAAACCCCTCAGGCTGCACCATATAGATGTCTTCATCTAGGCGACCATTTAAGAAGGCAGTTTTGACATCCATTTGCCAAATCTCATAATCATAGTACGCTGCTATAGCTATGAGAATCCTAATAGCTCTAATGTCTGCTACAAGAGAAAAGGTCTCCTCGTAGTCAACCCCATAGGTTTGAGTAAAGCCTTTAGCTACCAGACAAGCCTTATAGGTGTGTACTTTGCCATCCATATCAGTTTACTTCATGAAGAGCCACTTACTTCCAACGACTTTAGCATTGGGAGGAAGGTCTACTTCAATCGAGACTTCGTTATCTCTCATGGATTGCATTTCCCCATTTATTGCTACTACCCATTTATCCTTTTCAGGACTATTAATGGCAGCTCTATAACTAGTAGGTTCATTAAGATCCCCTAGTATAGTTTCCTCAACTTCTACGTTAAGACATAGGCGATCAGGAGTACGTACAGTTCTAACAGACTTACGAATGGGAACAACTTCAGGTGGAGGACCCAGACTCTCAGGTTCCACAGAAAGTACGCTAGTGTTTTCAGAAGGTAATGTATCCACATGATCATCTTCCAGATCACAAACTCTCCCACTGAATTCTTGAGATATTAGTTCCTTTTCAAGAAAATCACCATAGCTGGCAACAATTACTTTGTTTTTAGGTGGGAAGTAAAAGTAGTAACCATCGTTTCCTTTTGGTATCCTACAAAGATACACTTTACATATCTCTGTTGGAGTTTATCTGCTGAGTCACGTCTAATAAACGCCTCGCAACCGGACCTTTAAATAAGACAAGTTAGGAGCTTTACCATTCCATATTTCATATGGTGTCTTATCAACCTTCTTGGTGGGAACCATATTTAGAATGCGAACCGCTGATTCTAAAGCATAATCCAAAAAGATAAAGGAAGAGTTGTAAGATTAAACATTGATCGCACCATGTCTAACAATGTACAATTTCTTCTCTCAGATACACCATTTTGTTGTGGAATATATGGAGATGTGAGATTTGGACAATTCCATTCTCAGCTAAGTAATCTTTAAACTCTTGGCTTAAGTATTCACCGCCTCTATCGATCGAAGAGCTTTAATTTTCTTTCCTAATTGCAACTCTACTTCTGCTTTGAAAACCTTAAATATTTCAAACACCTCATGTTTATGTTTAAGTAAATAAACATAACCATATCTGCTGAAATCATCTGTAAAGGTTAAGAAGTAGCTAGCACCTTTCCTTGACACATGTCTAAGTGGTCCACACACATTAGTATGTATTAAACCAAGTAGATCTGAAGCTCTTTCCGTATTGCTAGGAAAAGGTTTCTTCTTCATCTTCCCAGATATGCAAGACTCACATTTATCATATGATTTATCATTGATACTTTTCAAAAGCCTATCACATTGTAGCTTTTGCATACGAGTCTTGCCTATATGAGCAAGTCTACAGTGCCAAAGGTAAGAAGAATTCAAGTCTGACTTTATTCTCTTACTTATGCTATACATTGAATTATTATTATTGGATACATAATCATTCGTGTCAATTTCAAACACACCATTCACATCAATAGCATTAAAATAAAAAAAAATACCATTTAAAGAAACTGAAATTCCATTACTTGTGATAGTATGAATAAAACCCAAATTCAACAAACATGAAAAGGAAACAACACCTCTAATAATAGAAGGTGCATAATGATAATTGTTTAATGACAGTACTAAGCCCGAAGGCAAAGCTAAATTAAACACTCCTATGGCTTCAACAGCTGCAGGTGCGCCATTTCCCACGTGCAGATATTGCTCGCCATAGGCAAGCTTCCTTTCCACTCTAAATCCCTGCAGTGTATTACATATGTGAATACCACATCCAGTATCATATACCCAGGAATTAATTTTATGATTTAGAGTAAATAATTCAATCATAAATAAGTTACCTGAAGTGCTGGCGCCCACGTACCCAAACTTCTTGCTCTTATATGTTCGCAAATCATCGAGATAGAGAGGACAGTTCCTCTTCCATTGACCCACTACATTACAGTAGTGGCAAGCCTGATCCTTCTTTGGATTATCCTTCTTCTTAGGAGGGTATTTCTTGGGTTGAGTTTGATAGGACATAACTTGCTTACCCTTATCAACCTTTCCCTTTCCCTTATCCTTTCCCTTCTTGTTCGCATTTGGCTTGTTAATTCTACCCCTTTGAATCGCAAGTACCTCGGGTGTAGGAGCCTTCTTTGGTAAACCTTTATCATAATTAATAAGCAATGCGTGTAATTCACTTACTGTCTTCCCCACGCAATGCATATTGAAATTTTGCACAAAACCACTAAATTCCTTAGACATGGATGTATTGATTAAGTTAATAGCAATATCCTGTTCATAGATTTTGCCAAGTGCTTGTAGTTGGTCCATGTAACCCTTCATTTCCAATACATGTGCACTTACAGGTTTACCCTCTGTCTGCTTACAGCTATGAAGAACATCGATCAAATCATAAACTTCAACAGCTTGTGGCTTCTCAAACATTCGTCTGAGTTTGTTGAGCATGTCATAAGGGAAAGAATTCTCAAACTGCTTTTGGAAAGCAGGTGTCATCATTCCCAACATCAAGCAAGCCACATCATTATGTTTCTTGTATTCAACTTTCCACTCTGCTTTTCTGCATCAGTTGTAGTTTCAGCAGGTTCAGCAGGACAAGGCTTATACAAATATTCCAGTTTCTCACTCACTCGCTAAGAGAATCCTGAGTGAACGAAACCAGTCATTGAAATTTTGTGAGCCAGTCAATTTTTCTTGCTCAAAAAAGTTTTGAACGCAGAACTCAAAGTAGTGTTATCGTTTTGAGCCATTTCTACAGATAAGAAAGTTCAAATATTAGTATTTTCGATAATACAATTTTTCAAGAAAATAAAATACCCAAGGAAATATTCATATAACCATAGAATTTTCTTGAAAACTAGGATCCAAATTATCATAATTCCATTACATCAGTTGATCTGCTAGTAATGAAAGTATAAAATAAGGTAATCTGTCAAACAATAGTTGGCAAATAATTTCCAATTCCTAGATCATAATGGGATTTATATTGCCAAAACAAGTTGCAATATAAGCATGTTTTATCCCCATCTTATGCCTTGAGTCCAAGCTGTCACTTACAACTCAATTAAGTCGTCTAATTTAAAAAACTGCAAATTATCATAGTTCCATTACATCAGTTGATCTGCTAGTAATGAAAGTATGAAATTTACCTTTCCATTGCAATCTAGTCCAAGCTCTCACATGACGTAAATTGCAACTTCAAGTGTTCTTTTAATTAGATGGCATTAACTTAATTTTAAGGGTACTAGTTTTTGATGTGTATAATCAAAAAATAATGTATGAAGAAGCATGCATACAACTTCATAACATAGGTTTTAATAAAACATTTTTATTTACCAATTCACTAAGATCAAATTAAAAAAAAAAAAAAAAAAAAAAAAAAAAAAAATTGATTGAGGTATTAGGTTCACCAATCAAAGAATTACCTACAATTATCATCCACTATATCGTACTTTTGCATAAGTCATAAGGCTTAGTGTTTTGGATAATAATCGCAGAATTGAGGTCAATTCACCCTTAAGATGATATTGTACATAAAATAGTCGTACTAGGTAGCTCCAATTTGACGCACAAAGGAGCAGAGAAACTAAGGTTAGCAGTTAAATGCCTATTAAAAACCCGTTTCTTTAAGGTCACAATTTAATGCGTACCCTCCTTATACCCCTTTTATAGTTTGTCAAAATTGGGCGAGCCGTTCTTACTATTGGTACAAAAACATCACTCAATTAAACTTTTGAAAATTTGACTCCTAAAACCAGAACAAATTTCGCCATTATTTAGTCCATATTATTTTTCTATTCAAAATTACCCTTTTTGTTTACAATAAATAAACAAAAACAAGTAATGCAAATAAAAAATAAAACAACTAAATAAACAAACATAACATAACAATTAATATGTGTAAACATGTAGCCACATGCATACTTTATTCGATAAAACCTCATTAATAATCAATTCTAGGTTTATAACGTATATATTTAACTAAGGCCCTCATTTATAAATGAAGTGAACCACATGCATCGACGAATCGATTGCGTAAGCCATAATTAAATATATACCACATAGCACAAAATTGATTCATTAATTATATTGGAGTCTTCCCCAACTCAAGTTTTATGAATAAATAAACATGTGTATATACCTTAACAATTTAATTCATATAGCCATCTTAAAAATTAAATAATTAGACAATAATCCATGCCAAATATGCACGTTTTTATGGATTTTTCATAACAAATATAACAAGTTGTCACAAGATCGCATACAATTAACAGATAAACATATTAATCCTAGGGTTTCTAATCAAATTAAGAATCAAAACCAAAACCCTAAAAAATAACAAAGGTAATCGACCCTTAAAAAAATTAGGGTTTCGGATTTTTTTAACCCTAAAAATCGACCAACAATATTAAACACAATTCAAGATTCGTTTTTTATGCATTTTGGTAATTAATTACACATTATCCAAGGCTTGTGATGCCACTGTTGGAATTATATAACATGACATATTCATAAATATAAACAATAAACATTAAGTACACATGCGGAAGCGTATAGGATCATATAACATGTAATTTAATTAACCAAAACATAAAGTATGCATACCTTTTGATTCTAGCTAAATAAGAATCAACTTCAAGCAATTCTTCAATCAAGAACCCTAATTAGGGTTTATAGGATTACATGAATTGCCCCTTACCATTTTTGCAATTCAATCCAAGATACTAACAATAGTGTGTTAGTATCACGTTCTTGTACACACGTACTAAATCAAATTAAAGTAATGCTAGTTAAAGGAAAACACAAAACAATTTGTTTTATCAAACAAAAGTCGAAAACCCTTATATAAAGGGGTTTTCGGCCGAGTTTTAGAACCAAGGAGGAGAAACCAAAAACCAAATTTAATTGTATGTACAAGAGATGCAAACAATGAACCATTGGTTTTGTATTTATATGATTAGTAAAGTTAGGGAACATGTTAGGTCATGGGTTGGGTTCCCCCCCCCTGGGCGGTCGATCCACACCCAAAAAGGGTGTTCTAGATCCTTCTTGTTCTCTAAATAATCCATATACAATACTTTCCTTTTATACGTCTAACGGTCGTTAGTCATTATTCCGTTAAATACTAACGGTCGTTATATGTTTTGTGTTTATTTAATAATTAATATAACATTTTATATTTAATTATTAATCTTTTATTCTCATACGTAAAGTGTGCAATCCCGTAATCTGGAGTTCGATCCTAACATACGACTACTAAATTACGTCCACAAAACTAACATCCCCAGGCACTTATCAGGTTATGTTGAACATTACCTTGTGTTGTTTTAAACTTTTAATGACCACCTAACCTTTCCCTTCAACTTGTGTCATTCTTCCTTTCTTTGTGATTCGTCAACCTCTTTGAACATTCATCTTGTAAACATGACCGCGATGAAGGTACTGAAAAATATATAATTATTAATTTTGTTACTGTCGTCTCGTCTGTATAAAGTTGACTACTTTTGGTATGAAAGAATTCTAGACAGTTTATTTGATTTCTATTTTTTCAGTAAATTACACTGTTGGTCCCCAAAGTGGCTCACGTTTCTACGTTTGGTCCCCCGTTCTAGAGTTCTGTGGGAATAGTCCCTATGCTGGGCTTTTTCACTCCTGTTTAGTCCAAAACGTAATGGAACATAACGGTCGTTACTTTTCCTCGTTAAGTATGAAACGTGACTTGCACACGATGGGTATTTTGTCTTGTCGTCCAAAAAGTCCATTACACTGTTGGAACCTGACATTTCCCAAAACCCCACTACCACCACCCACCACCACCTCAACCACCACCACCCACCCACCACCACCACCCACCACCACCCACCACACCACCACCTACTACCTACCACCAACACAACCACCACCCACCACCACCATCACTACCACCCACCATGACCACCACCACCACACCACCTCAACACCGCCACCCACAACTACCACCTCAACCACCACCTCCCATAACCACCACCACCACCACCACCTACCACCACCCCACTCACCTCCATTACCTATCATCCTTTTGTCACAACCACTGTCACCATCATCTTATTGCCATAATTCATCACCAAACACACTCAACTTATTCCACAATTCATCACCAAACACTATTCACAAACTCAATTGCGATAACCCACGACCTACGTGTGAAATCATAATTCTCACTCACATTCTCAATAATTCTCCTAATATACTCCTGTATCGCCACTACACACTCCTACCCACATTCCCGAATATCCACTATTTTACAGAGCTTTGCCACTTGAATAATACCCGCATGACCTGATATTATCCTAAACGGCTTTTCATCATAATTATCAGATTTAGGGTTACAAGATGAAAGTAGGGTTTGGGTGGTGGTGGTTGTTTGACAGCGTTTGTGGTGGTTGTTACAGGGATGGAGACGATGGTGTTGGTGACAAAATTATGATGGCGGTGGTGGTGACAAAATGGTGATGGCGGTGGTGGTGACAAAATGATGATAACGGTGGCGGTGATTGAGGTGGTGGTGGTTGAGGTGGTGGTGGTGTGGTGGGGAGTGGTTGAGGTGGTGGTGGGTGGTGGTGGTTGAGGTGGTGGTGGGTGGGTGGGGTGGTGGTGGTTGGTGGGTGATGGTGGTGGTTGTTGGTGGTGGGTGGTAGTGGTGGGTTGTCACACCCACAAAATATCGCAGCGGAAGATAACGGGGCGTGACTTTCATGGAAAAAATGTTAGAGTTACATTGAACGACCTCTACATGAGTCGTTTTGGAAAATACACATTTGATTAAAGAACTAAGGTTTTACAAAGATATAACCCAAGAGTTTACAAAATATAAAGAAGATTTTCGTTCAGAATATAACGTAAAGTTATGCATTAAGTCTACATCATGATGAAACCACAAAATGCGACGCTAGTGAGATGCTCCATGCAATCTAAGTTAATGAGATTAAGGACCTGAAAAATACATGCTAAAATGGTCAACATAAAGTTGGTGAGTTCATAGGTTTAAATAAACAGTAATGTGCACCAAAAGATTTTGGTGACTACTCCTTCACTCACAGTATAATGAAATGTATTTAGTGACTATTGTACACATACAATATCATAAAAAGTATTTAGTGACTAACTGCAACGAATACAATGTCAGGAAAAAGAATTACTATTGTACTAAGCTCATGAAACCGAAGCCTTAATGTACGTATGTTTGACCAGTACGTTCGGTCATGTATGTTTTGTTTCCCCGGTAGATGCTTTGTCAAACACCTAGAATTCCTTAAATGAAATGAGTCCGTTTGACCAGTACATTCGGTCAAGTGAGAGCTACCAACACCAGGACGAAGAAGTTCAATCCCAATAGATCTATTCACAACATTAGCGCTTACTACGTAATTAACGGTTCATGATAGTGAGGACTTCTTGGGATATGTGGTAACTTAGTGTCAATCCGTAAAGTTTAAGTACTTGTGTCCATAAGCAAAATGAGTAATGTATTTAAGTAATCAATCATGTATTTAAGCAAAATGAGTAATGTATATAAGTAAACGAGTAATGTATTTAAGTAAATGAGTAATATATTTAAGTGAACGAGCATGTATTCTATGACATTTCATATTTTCAAGGTCAATATCTAAACCATGTTCTATTCTATTTTCATTTGAGTAAAAATTTCATTTTTACTTTTCACCCGATTTAGCCATTTTCGCATTTCTCACTACAAATGAGCCATGTTTAGGATTTTTATCCTTCTACGTGTCCTTAGTAGTTTAATATTTCCATCATATACTCCTAGTATTAAAAAATTCTTATATTCAATATTTTTCGTTTTGTTTCACGTTTAAGTCAAATTTTGCTAAAAACCCGTGTTTAACCTTAACCCTTACTTTATATTATTTTACCTACACTTTCTTACTACCTTAATTTAACTAATTAAAAAAAAAGAGAACCCATTAAACCCCCCCCCCAGGCCGGCCACTTTGAACCACAACAACATTCCACTTTTTTTTTTTCCTTTTTTTTTTTTTTTTTTTTTTTTTTTTTTTTTTTTTTTCATTTTCAAGGAAACTTAGAATCATTATTTCCCTCTTCATGCAAATATAAGAAAAACATCCATTTTCCTCCTCCTCCTCCTCCTTCTTTGTGGCTGCCGAAATCCACACAACAACACCACCATCCCACAACTTTTAAATCACAAAAATCTACTCTATATCATCATGATGAAGATGCTTGCAAAAGATAGTGTCTTGGTTTGAAGTGTAGGGAGCTTTTTCTTGGTGTTTTCCTCAAGTTGGTTAGGGTTTTATTTCAACAAGTTCATAATCACATTTTGAAGATTAGAAGTGAAGATTTTTATTAGTTTGGGTGTCTATTGGGTCGTTTTTAATCAAGCTTTGAAAGGTTATTTGTGTTATTCATCACTAGTAAGTCTAATCACACTATTTTCCTTTGATTTTGATACATGCATTCGGGTTTTTATTTTTCAATGATAAATTGGTTTTAATTATGTAAATGGACCTTATATATCATGTACAAGTTATACTTGATTCATTTGAGGCACTGGGTAGAGGAGGTTGTGATTGAAATGGGTTATGTTTAGGGTTAGGATTGATTTGAGATGCAGAAAGTTATGGGCTGTGTTGATTGATTGTTATGAGAATGAAACGTGGGCTTTTATGGTAGGAAAATATTATGTAGACTTAGGTATATGTCTCAGCTTCAAGTGTCCAAAAAGCTAAACAATAGATCACTTACTATGATTTAAATATGATATTATTAGTGGGAGTGGTCGAATTCTGCATGCTGTTGGTAGACGGGGCTTAAATTAAACATTTTTACTAACTTTTTAAAACCAAATATGCTATCTGTAGAGGACACTTAGGGATATCACCTCCAAATGGTCTCACCTTAATAGCATCTGTAGATTTCAAATAGCGTCCGTTTTGGTAAGCCACAAAAATAAGTCATGTATTCCTTAAGGACAAACTTAGAGAGTAAATTTATAAATAGTTATTAGACAAGGAAATTATTGGGTAAACTTATTTTTCCAGTAAACTAGACACTTAAAGGAAACCATGGATATAAAGAAATTGATAACAGGACTTACGGTTTGCATGTAGTGATTTTTGGAAGACGGGGAAAGTTTTCAGCCACTAGCAAAACTAAGGAAATGAGATGTGTAAACAACCCGGGAACTTGCCATTTTTAGAAAACTTGACTCTTTGACTTATGAAAACCCTTTGTACAATGACTTAGCTATATGAATCAAGTATAATAATGTGCATTCATTCTTTTATTCATTTAGCATACACTTAAACACGTTATTCGTTATAGGTCGTTTCTAGTTTCGATTCGGTTCTTTGGTTGATTTTATTCGTGCTTATTGATCCCATTACTTAAGGTGAGTTTATAGCCTCGCCTTTACTTACTTAATTTCTTTATAAAACCCCGCGAGGGAGATACATGCTAGCTTTACAAATTGAATACAAGTGATTTTTTGGTATGCTTAACCCGAATAACTGATTTATAGACATTGAGTACCTCTTGCCTGAAAAGTCCCTAATTTAATGAACCGTTGATTACATACATGGTAAACGATAATACTATGAATAGATCTATTTGGGTTTAACATACCCTATCCGGTTGAGTAGCGCTCACTTGAATACATGTCAAACGGACACATAATATTGAGACTTAAGGTAAATGGAAAAGATTACCTTCGGTGTCATGAGCTAATGCTATAAATTTTATTTCCTGACTTGTATGTGTTGCAATGTCAAATGTTGAATAATGCTTGTATTCTACTTATTACTTATTAAACTCTATGAATTCACTCAACATTATTGTTGACTTTTAGCATGTTTTATCTCAGGTCCGTAAGATATGATTACTTGGATGGGTGTCGCAAGGATATCAGTGGATGGACTTTGTTTTTAATTCACATTCGACAAAAACTCAAATCTTGAAAACTAATGTCATGTTTAAACTTATGTATCTTTTGTACTCTTGTGATGTGTTAAAACTTATGGGACCTTGTTTGTAAAACTCTGATGTATCAGGTATCGAATGTGAAACTTATTTAAAACATATCTATTTTTGAGGTCGTTTCCTATGACTTGTACTATGTGACTATGAAATAACACCCCATGTTGTATTCCGCTGCTTTCCAAAAATGGGGGTGTTAAATATTCTCACCCCAAAGTAGTTCAAAACAAGCATAAAGCAAGTAAACGAGGGCTATGAAACTCACCTCAAGTAAGTAGTATGTCGAAAAATAATACGTAACTTCAATAAACTTTAATCCTAACCGCGACGTAAGTAAATAAGTCGTCTTAGGAAAGATATGATCTGTACTATATGCATATTAGTTTATAAAGTTTTATCACCCTTATATACTTGTTTTGAAGTTTTATCAAGTTTCTTAAGTCAAAACTTCTATAAAAAATGAATAAAATACGTTTTTAATTTCTAAAAACCTTTAAAAACCTTGCTGATTTGTGTTAAATGTCTACTTTAAACGAGTGTAACTCCTTTGTTTCACGCCCTGTTTAATCCTTTCAACTCTTTAAACGTAGGTAAAAATTTATACTTTCAAGACATCAAGGCCTCGGTTCGTGAAAACAAGGTTTAGATGTCGTTTTATACTCATACAACAGCTGACCTGCTGTTACTATTTGGACAGAAGTTTTTCTCGAATTCAACGGACTATAACTCTCTCGTTTTTCATTCAGTTTGAAAAATTCCAACTCCTATAGTTAGATCTGTTAGGTTTTGTGTATAATGATATTAATATTTGTATGTCCGGTTTCGAACCCGAGACTCGGGATTGCACACAATACGTGAGAGTTCCAATGGTTTGAATAGATTAAATATATTTTATATTTATATTTATTCATTTCACTTAAACAAACACTTAACGACGGTTAGTACTTAACGGGGTTTTAACTAACGACCGTTAAAGGACTAAATATGCAAGATTGGAAAAGAAGGATCTAGAATTCCCATGGGGGAGGAAGGTCGGCCGAAAACCCTTTAGGGTTGTTTGGTTCGATCGCATGGAGTGGGCAACAAGAAAAGAAACACTATAAATACATCCCATTGTGTTTTAGTTTTTCCCTAATCTTGTATCCCTAACTCCAAAGCCAAACTTCTCTTCTTTCTCCCTCTTGCTTGTGCTAGTCGACTCTTTTATTCCCACTAGGGAATTCGGCTTGAGCTAATAGCAATAAAGTGTTTGGTTTGTTAGTGATCTTGAACCTAGCTTTCCCATTGGAACGCTACTATCGCGTGTGTACAAGAATGAGTGACAAGCTTATTTTAGCTTGTGATTCTTGGTGTTTTTCCCTTTGGTGGTTCGACATAATCACACCCAAATTAGGGTTCTTGATTGTTCTTGGTGATTACGCGATTAAGGTACGTGTTTATTTAAGTTAATTAATTACATGTTCATTAGATCTTCCGCTGCGTGTTCTTGATGTAAATATATGTTTATAGTATTTATATGATTCATATATTCCAACAGTGGCATCATGAGCCTCGTTAAGAACTTGTAATTAATTACTAAAACCTAAAAATTGGATCTTTACTAGATACATGCAATTATTTTTTTAGGGTTTTTAAACCCTAATTGTTCTTCCAAAAGTAGGTCGACACCTACATGTTTGGTTAGGGTTTTATGGTTGATTTAAAATCTTGATAGAAACCCTAGGATTGCATGAAATTTTTAGGGATTAATTTGTGAATACCGTATGTGATGTCACTAAATTAATTAAACACGTACAAGTATAATATTGATTAATAATATGGACTACATGATTATGTGATCAATATGGTATCCATGACAAGATCTTGCATATTTTGTCATGGTTGGATTTGTATGTTATTGTTTTGAATTTATTTGTCACATGATTTAAATAAATCTAAAATTGGGGAAGACCTCAATATATATTAATTAACAAGTTATGTGCAATGTGGTATCTAACTAACTAAAACTTACGCGGCCAAATTATTTGGCGTCTGTGGACCATTGGGCACAATGAGCTCGAAAACCAATGGGAGTTTTGTTAGTTACATACATTTAAAATTACACATAGAATTAATATTAGGATTTATTGAAAAAGGTTTGCATGTGGCTATATGATATCGTGGATGATCATATATTTGTTATTATGTGTTTATTTATTTTTGTAATTACTTGATCTTTTGTGTTTAATATTATGATGGATTGTAAACTACAAAAGAGGGTAATTTTTCATAATAAAAATAAATAAGACTAATAACTATGAAACCTTTGTAGTAATTTTTATTTATTGCCAAGTCTTATGTGCCGACAGTGGTTCGCTTCGCACGGTAATTTGCTCCCAGGCGAGACTAGCAATAATAAATTTACTACATTAATTGTTTTAGCAAGAAAATCATATTTTTTTAATTGATTGATCGCGACTGTACTAAGTGGTCGAAGCGGCGGACCTAAAATTGACAAACTATAAAGTGGGTTCTAGTTGGTTCGCATTAAATTGTGACCTTAGAGGGGCACGGTTTTAACCAGCTTCGGCGGCTGTCGTCCCTACGCCCGCCTGTGCGTCAATTTTAGACTTACCAAGTACACCACGATAAATACGAAGCATCTTAAGGCAATGTTGTAATTTGTTCAACGCCTCAATTAAAAGATTTGATGATTTGAGCTACTAATGAGTAAACGGCGTTTTGTTTTGAAAACCATATGACACAAAGATGAATGCATGACATCTTTGTACATATTTTTTTGATTACACACATCAAAATTATTACCCTACAAATTTAAGTCAAATGCCACCCAACTACTAAAAGAAACACCTAAGGTTTCATCCTACATCACTAGCAGCCAAAGCTGAATGTTGATGTTCAAAGGGTGCGGTCTAAGGGTAAATTGGGTACTTTCATTACTAGCAGCCAAAGCTGATGTGATGAAACGATGCCAATTTACACGTTTCTTAAGTTGGTAGACTTAATTGGGCACTTTCATTACTAGCAGCCAAAGCTGATGTAATGGGACGGCGCCAAGGCATAAAGAATTGGGGATGAAACATGCTTACAATTACTTGCAACTGTTGTTGGCAATTAGGTGATCCCGTACCTTATTGAGTACTTTCATTGCTAGCAGCCAAAGCTGATGCAAATGAAACGACGTCAATTAGGATCCTAGTTTTCAATGAAAATTAAATGGTTATTTAACCAATGGGTGTTTAATTTTCATGAAATGTTAAATTATCGAAAGTACTAACTTTTGAACTTTTTTCTGTAGAAATGGCCCAACCCGGAAACTCGTCAAACTTAACTTCCTGTTTCAAGATGATGCTTGAAAAGGAAAAATTGACCGGGACTAAGAACTTTAATGCTTGGTATCGAAATCTAAGGCTTGTTCTTAGAATTGCCAAACGTTCTGAATGTCTTACTGAGGACCTTCCTGAAGCTCCTCCTGCAAACTCGCCTAATGAAATACTTAGGCAGTACAATGAAGCCTATGACAAGCACAATGATGCGGCTTGTCTCATGCTATCGGGGATGGATGATCAACTGGTTAAACAGTTTGAGAAATATGGCCCGAAAAACATGATTGATGAACTGACACGAATGTTTCAGAAATCTCCTATGGCTGAATTGTATGATGTACTTGACAACTTGGGCAAGTGCAAGCAGGATGCTACAACTCCCTTAAGTGATCATGTGCTTAAAATGAAAGGTTATCTTGACCAGCTAGATGCACTTAATTGCGGGTATGTGGAAGACGTTAAAGTTGGCCTCATCAACAAATCCCTCAATGAGGAATTATATGGTGATTTTGTGCGCAACTTTAACATGCATTGCAAGGGGAAGACATTTTCTGAATTGCATGCAATGCTTATTGAGCATAAGAAGGCACTCACTAAGAAAGCTCCTACACCTGCTGTTATGGCAATAAGAGGTGGTAGAGTAGCTAAGTCCGGTAAACCGAAAAACGTGAGCAAGAAAGGAAAAGCGGCTAAAGCTGATAAGGGTAAACAGATTATGGGTTACCAGCAGAAGCCAAAGAAGCAGAATCCTCCTCCAAAGAAGGATTATCCCAAGAAGGATGCTGCTACTTGTCACCACTGTAACACTCCTGGACACTGGAAGCGTGACTGTCCATTGTTGCTAGAGGAGTGTCGCAAAAATAAGAATGGCAAAGCTGGGCAGGGCGCCAGCACATCAGGTATTTTTATGGTTGAATTATTTTCTTTTCCTCGTAAGCAAAATGCCTGGATATATGATACAGGATGTGGTACTCACATTTGTAATACATCGCAGGGGCTTAGAGGAGCGAAGAAGCTGAACTATGGCGAGTGCTACTTGTACGTGGGAAATGGAATACGTGCAGCAGTAGAAGCCATAGGGACTTTTGAGCTAGTTTTACCATCTGGTTTAATATTAGTTTTGAACAATTGTCACTACGCACCTTCTATTGTTAGAGGTGTCGTTTCAGTTTCTTTATTATTGGATTTGGGTTTTAAGCATACTTTTAATGATAATGGAATTTCTGTTTCTTTAAATTCTGTTTTCTACTTTAATGCTATTTCATTAAATGGTGTGTTTGAAATTGACATGAATAACCATGTATCCAATAGAAATAATTCTATGTATAGCATCGAGAATAAGAGAACCAAGTCTAACTTGGATTCGTCTTATTTATGGCACTGTCGCCTTGCCCACATAGGCAAGAAACGCTTGGAAAAACTGCTAAGTGATGGGCTTTTACCTAATATCAATGATGATTCAGTTGATAAATGCGAATCTTGCATATCGGGTAAGATGACAAAGAAACCTTTCCATAGCAATATGGAAAAGGCTTCTGATCTACTTGGATGAATACACACGGATGTATGTGGTCCACTTAGACACGTGTCAAGACGCGGTGCTAGCTACTTCTTGACCTTCACGGATGACTATAGTCGTTATGGTTATGTTTATTTACTTAAACATAAACATGGAGTCTTTGAGACATTCAAGGTCTTTAAAAATGAAGTAGAACTTCAACTCGGAAAGAAGATTAAGGCACTTCGATCCGATCGTGGTGGTGAGTATTTGAGCCAAGAGTTCAAAGATTATCTGACTGAGTGTGGCATTGTCCAACAACTCACATCTCCTTATACTCCACAACAAAATGGTGTATCTGAAATGAGAAATCGTACCTTGTTAGATATGGTACGATCAATGTTTAATCTTACAACTCTTCCATTATCCTTTTGGGATTATGCTCTTGAAACGGCTGTTCACGTTTTAAATAGGATTCCAACTAAGAAGGTTGATAAGACTCCATATGAAGTATGGACTGGAAAAGCTCCCAACTTTTCTTACTTAAAGGTCTGGGGTTGTGAGGCGTTTGTTAAACGTGACTCACCTGATAAACTCCAACAAAGATCTGTTAAGTGTATCTTCGTAGGATACCCTAAGGAAACGAAGGGTTACTACTTTTACTTCCCACAAGAAAATAAGGTCATCGTCGCTAGGTACGGTGAATTTCTTGAAGATAATCTAATATCTCAAGAATTCAGTGGGAGAGCATATGATCTTGAAAATGATCATGAAGATACGTCACCTTCTGAAAGTACTAACACACTTCCTGTGGAACCTGAAAGTTTAGGTCCTCCACCTGAAGTTGAAGTGGTACCCATCCGTAGATCTTCAAGATCTGCAAAGGCTCCTGAGCGTCTATGTTTGAACATAGATGATGAGGAAACTATACTATTGGATCAAACTGATGAGCCAACTAGCTATAGAGCTGCCATTATTAGTCCTGAAAAGGAAAAATGGCAAACTGCCATGGATGGGGAAATGCAATCCATGAGAGATAATCAAGTCTGGACTGAAGTAGACCTTCCACCCAATGCTAAGGTAGTTGGGTGTAAGTGGCTATTTAAGAAGAAGACTGACATGGATGGCAACGTACGCACCTATAAGGCTCATTTGGTAGCAAAAGGCTTTACCCAAACATACGGTGTTGACTATGAGGAGACCTTTTCTCCTGTGGCCGACATTAGAGCCATTAGGATTCTTATAGCCATAGCTGCCTACTATGACTATGAGATTTGGCAAATGGATGTCAAAACCGCTTTCCTAAACGGTCGCCTAGATGAAGACATCTATATGGCGCAACCTGAGGGGTTTGTGAATCCAGATTTTCCTGAGCGTGTATGCAAACTTCAAAGATCCATTTATGGATTGAAGCAAGCATCCAGGCAATGGAATAAGAAATTCGATGAGGAAATCAAGAAGTTTGGATTTACTCAGAATTTCGATGAGCCATGTGTATACCACAAAGTTAGTGGGAGTAACACTGTTTTCCTTGTTCTATATGTCGATGACATATTAATCATGGGAAATGACATACCAAGCCTTAATGAAGTTAAGGAATATCTTGGTAGTTGTTTTGCCATGAAAGATTTAGGAGAAGCAGCGTATATCCTTGGAATCAAGATCTATCGAGACAGATCTAAACGATTAATCGGTTTAAGTCAAAGTGCTTACATGGATAAAATATTGAAGAGATTCAATATGCAGAATTCCAAGAAAGGATATCTGCCCATGCAAGTGAAACATGAATTGAGCAGTGAAATGTGTGCTTCTACACCTGAAGAGGAAGCATACATGAAGAAAGTTCCATATGCTTCTGCAGTTGGTTCTATCATGTATGCTGTTAGATGCACAAGGCCAGATGTGGCATTTGCTCAAAACATGACCAGTCGATATCAGCAGAATCCAGGGGTAAAACACTGGAAAGCTGTTAAGGACATTCTTAAGTATCTAAGGAATACTAAAGATATGTTTCTTGTTTACGGGGGAAATCCAGACGCAGAACTGAATGTTACAGGTTTCTGCGATGCATCCTTTCAGACTGATAAAGATGATACGAAGTCTCAGACGGGTTATGTTTTTGTCATCAATGGAGGAGCGGTAAACTGGAGCAGTAAGAAGCAGAGTATAACGGCCATGTCTGCTACAGAATCCGAGTACATTGCTGCATCGGAGGCGGCAAAAGAAGCTGTTTGGATAAGGAAATTCATCAAGGATCTTGGAGTGATGCCTTCTATTGAATTACCTATAAATGTATATTGCGACAACTCTGCTGCAATCACATTCGCCAATGAACCTGGAGTTATGAAAGGCGCCAGACACTTTAAAAGGAAACTTCACTATGTTCGAGAACAAGTGAATGATGGTGAAATAAATGTACTCAAAGTTCACACAGATAACAATCTGGCTGATCCTTTTACGAAGGCATTACCTAAAGAATTGTTTACTCAACATGCTAAGGGCATTGGTCTTCGATTGCCAGATAGTTTCATGTAAATCTGTTGAATTAGTATTTCGATAGGGACATGTAAAACAATTATTATATTAATGGAATAAAGTGCGGATAACGTTTATTATCATTATTAATATTTGTGTCCTATATTTGCATGTTTAAATCCGTGAATAATTAATTTATTCTAAATAGTCCGTTGTCATTTAATAATATGGGAATATTATTAAACTAAGGCAAATGTGAGGATTGGTAGAATGTACTGTGAGGTTAAGACACCAATATCAAATGATATTCATTATTGGATAAAATGAATATAGGACTTATCCCAACCACATGATTATACTTTATGGATCATAGTCATCAAGTATATCATGAATATTTATCCTCAGACTTGAGATACTGGATAATTGCCGAGGATGTAGCTCATTTTCTGTGAGATAGTCTAACGCTATCCGTAAAAGGTAGTTATAAGGGCTATTTTCAGAAATGATGTAAAGTTCGAGGGTTATGCTAGTAGTCAATAAAGGATTTGTTCATTCAACTTTGTGTTGAAATTTAATACTGCTAGGCCACTCGTAGAATTGACAAGATGTTTGCGTGCGCACGCCCAAAGTCTATCTGGAAGACGTTCAGATGTTTTGGTAATTTTGCTCAATTTTGTACAAACGAGAAACTATTGTTAATTATGGAATGACAAAGATCCATATCCAAATTAACGCGGTATTAGTAACAAAAGGATAAGTATGATGATTAAGTCATCACTTGGTTTTTCCAGGAGAACCAAAACTCGGATCGAGCGGGGGGCATTGGGATATGTTAAAGCTAGACTAGCCCATGTCATTACAATATTAATCATTATCCAAGTGGGAGCTGTTAGGTTTTGTGTATAATGATATTAATATTTGTATGTCTGGTTTCGAACCCGAGACTCGGGATTGCAGACAATACGTGAGAGTTCCAATGGTTTGAATAGATTAAATATATTTCATATTTATATTTATTCATTTCACTTAAACAAACACTTAACGACGGTTAGTACTTAACGGGGTTTTAACTAACGACCGTTTAAAGGACTAAATATGCAAAATAGGAAGAGAAGGATCTAGAATTCCCATAGGGAATGAAAGTCGGCCGAAAACCTATTAGGGTTGTTTGGTTCGATCGCATGGAGTGGGCAACAAGAAAAGAAAACACTATAAATACATCCCATTGTGTTTTAGTTTTTCCCTAATCTTGTATCCCTAACTCCAAAGCCAAATTTCTCTTCTCTCTCCCTCTTGCTTGTGCTAGTCGACTCTTTTATTCCCACTAGGGAATTCGGCTTGAGCTAATAGCAATAAAGTGTTTGGTTTGTTAGTGATCTTGAACCTAGCTTTCCCATTGGAACGCTACTATCGCGTGTGTACAAGAACGAGTGACAAGCTTATTTTAGCTTGTGATTCTTGGTGTTTTTCCCTTTGGTGGTTCGACATAATCAAACCCTAATTAGGGTTCTTGATTGTTCTTGGTGATTACGCGATTAAGGTACGTGTTTATTTAAGTTAATTAATTACATGTTCATTAGATCTTCCGCTGCGTGTTCTTGATGTAAATATATGTTTATAGTATTTATATGATTCACATATTCCAACAAGATCTATGTCTTACCTTTCCAATGAGTCTAATTAGAGTTCCCGGGGTGGAGCTTTTGTCCTCCGTTAAGGCGTTTTGTGACAAGTGCTCAGATTTGTTCATTATTGGAAACCCGATCTTACGTAGCTTGTTAAAAATGTTAAACACATTCCAAAAATTACGAAATTCAAGCGGGAACTACCTAAGACACCTATCTATCTGTGGTTCAAAGGAGAATTGCCAAGAAATTTTCGAAGGTAGTGAAATGGTGTTCCAAAGACGACACAAAAATCTGCCATAACAAGGGTGTAGTAAACTAGCTTTAAATCATGTTTTTACACAACAAATACATAATGGTGATATAAGAAGAAGCATTAAATGTTAAAAATGAATGAGATGAAGTACGAAATGAGTTTATGGAAGGCTTACAAGTGTTGTGGATGATTGGAAGATCAAAAGTGCACAAGAAACCCAAGAATACTAGAAACCCTAACTTATATATAACCAAAACAGTAGTTTTCCTTTGCCAAACCTTAACACCCTTATAAAAACTCTTGAACCTTGCTTGAAAACCCTATGAGTGAGCTGATATGGGAGTGTTTAAATTTTCATTCGTGTGTTGAATGAAGAAGTTTGATGTTCTATTTGTAGGAAGGGAAAGTGTAAAAATATCTAGTTTAGTTTTACTTAGCTATTAAGTCTTGCAAATATCTACTAGACAAGTTATCACAATCAAGAATTTTGTACACAATTGGTGTGGGTTTGGCGTGTAGAAATGAAGGAAGAAACAAGAGGAAATCTTGACTTGAGGTGTTAGTTAGACCTTGCAAGTTACTTCAAGATTTTATGTCACATTATAGATAAATGAATATAAGATATAAGATTTTGTTACGTTTTGTATAAATAAAGTAAGGGGTCGGTTTTTAATAAAAAAATGGAGAAGGATAATGAGTTATTTTAACAGTATGTAAAGTGTTCGTAGAAAGATGGTGCGGGTATTGGGTAAGTTGTGCATGCGTGCATGAAATATAATGCAAGTTTAAGCGATTTACGTAACGTTTTGTAAAATCGTTTAAAAATGACTTGTAGATCATTCTTATTTGAATGAAATATACAAGTATAATGTAGACTAAACTTAGTCTAGAGGTGGGATGCATTCAAAGCTATCTCTCGTTGTACACAATTGAACCTAATGATTTTACGTAAAGGCGTGATTTCAAGTATTGAAAGTAAATTGTTTTGAGTTTATAGTTGAGTAATGACCTGAAAAATGCAAGTTGTTACAGTCTAACCCCGTTAAAGGAATTCTGTCCCAGAATTCAGTTTGTGTCATCCGACGGTGTGGTGTCTGTAAAGAGGTGAGAGTACTTGAGTTGGATTTGGTCTTCCCGTTTCGAAGTGAATTCAGTTCTTCTTCTTGACGATCGGAATTCGACTTTTCTTCAATCGCTTAAATTCCCGGTCCATAACCTCCACTGGTTCTTCACTAAAGTTAAGCTTGTCGTCGAGTTGGATCTCCTCCAGTAGAATGAAAAGGCTTTCATCCAATAGGCATTTCTTTAATTTCGAAACTTAGAATGTGCTGTGGACACTACTGAGCTCTGGCGGAAGCTCGAATCGGTAAGCTATTGGATCAACAATTGGCAAAATCTTGAATGGTCCAATGTACCTCGGGTTCAGCTTTCCTCATTTTTCGAACTATATCACGCCTTTCCAAGGCTAGTCTTTTAATATGACCATGTCTCTGACTTGAAATTCAAGAGGTTTACGCCTCATGTCAACGTAACTCTTCTGAAGATCTCGTACAGTTTGCAACCAATTCCGAATCTGGATGATCTTCTCGGTAGTTTCGTGTATGATTTCTAGACTGGTGAGTTGGGCATCTCCAACCTCAGTCTAGCAGATGGGTGATCGACATTTGCGTCCATAGAGTGCCTCAAATGGAGCAACATTGATGCTGGTATGGTGATGCGAGTTTTGCAAGACACAAAAAGTTTTACTTCTCAATGGATCTTGAGAAGCTTGCAATCCTCTAGGCAGTGTACCAGATCGTGGCAGTGTAGTATATGTAGGCCCGGAGGATTGATCGTTCTCTAGGGGAATAATGTCGTTAGGTCAAGATGTATGACGAGATAGGTCTAGAGGTGAGGGATGATTCTTTTTGTATTTTTATATTTTTTAGAAAGCAAGTAAAAATCTCAGTTTTGATGGAGTGGGCAGAATTAGTTGTTAATCAACTAACCCAAAAACTAATTATAAAATTAAATTAAATTAAAAACAAGAAAAAGTAAATTGGTGAACTTCTTATGATAGGAAAAACGTGTTTACTTAGATTTAATTACTCCCTAGTTATCTCCTATTGATTCGTTGAATTGTCACGTCCTTGTTTTAGTTGAAGCGATGTATTCCTTGTTATTGGTCGTGGGGAGTTGCCGAAGCCCCCAACTCTATGAATCTTAGGGCCCGCTTGGTTCAGTAGAGGGGAATGCAAAGGGAAAGGGAAAGGGTAAGGGAATGCAAAGGAATGGGTGATGGTGGGTAATCATTACCTTACCCCCTAATTTACTCTATAATGGTTGATTACCCAGTACTGGGTAATCATTATATTACCCCCTCCATACCAAGCATCATTATTCATTTCTTTTCCCATTACCCACCCCTTTACCCCCAACCAAGCACCCCCTTAGTCTCCCCTAAATCCCTTAACATCCATAAGTTTGTAAACATGATTTGGTTTTTCAAAATCGGCAAAGCCTGGAGGTTGTGCAACATATACTTCTTCATTTATAAAACCAATTACAAATGCACTTTTAACATCCATTTGAAATAGTTTAAAATCATGTGCACATGCATATGCAAGTAGTATCCTAATTGACTCAAGTCTAGCTACGGGTGCAAATGTTTCACCATAGTCTATACCTTCTTGTTGATTGTAACCTTGTGCTACTAGCCTAGCTTTGTTTCTAGATACTACGCCATTTTCATCCATTTTATTTCTAAAAACCCATTTTGTACCGATTATGGTTTGATTTTTAGGTTGTGGGACTAATGTCCAAACGTCATTTCTAACAAATTGATTTAATTCCTCTTGCATCGCAATAACCCAAGATTCATCTTTTACGGCCTTATTTATATTTTTGGGTTCAATTGTAGAAACAAAAATAAAGAAATTACTTTCATTTTGAGCTTTAGATCTTAATGTTCTTTCATTGATTTTTCCTATGACGTTTTCTAATGGATGACTTTTCGTTTCTTTGATATTAACTATTTCTCTTTTTACCGGTTCATCATCTTTGTCACTTTCAACATTTTCTTGATTATCAACCATTTGACTTTCAACTAAGTCATCATCTACCAAAGGTGATGTCTTAGAGGGAGGTGGACTTTCGTCGAATGTTACGTTCAACGATTCCTCGACTCTTGAGGTTTCTTTGTTTAAGACTATGTAAGCTTTACTATTTTGTGAATACCCAAGAAACACACCTTCATATGACTTTGGGTCGAACTTGGTGAGATAATCCTTTGTGTTTAAAATGAAGCACTTGCTTCCAAAAACTCTAAAATATCCTAAAGTAGGCTTTTTGCCTCTATATAAACTCATAAGGAGTCTTTTTCAAGAATGGTCTAATTAAATCTCTATTTAGGATATATGTAGATGTATCTACTGCGTGACACCAAAACTTTTGAGGTATGTTTTGTTCATTTAACATAGTTCTTCTCATTTCTTGAATTGTTCTATTTTTACGTTCTACTACACCATTAGATTGAGGAGTTTGAGGAGCCGAGAAATTATGTGATATGCCATTAGCATCACAAAAAGCTCCAAATTGGATTTCGTTGTCAAATTCAAGACCATGGTCAGTTCTTATTGACACTATGTTATTTCCTATTTGATTTTGAATAATCTTACTTAGAATTTCAAACTTATCAAAAGCCTCGTTTTTATTTTCAAAAACTTAGTCCAAGTGTACCTAGTAGTAATCATCTACTATAACCAAAGTATTGAAGTTTCCTCCATAACTTTGTATAGCGGATGAACCAAACAAATCCATATGTAATAATTCTAGACACCTAGATGTAGATACCATGTTTTTAGCCTTATGGCTATTATGAACTTGTTTCCCAATTTTGCAAGCATCACAAAAGTGTTAGTCATATTTCAACTTGGGTAGGTTCTTAACGAGTTCCTTAGATGATAAGGATTGAATTAACCTCATATTGGCGTGACCTAAGCGTCGATGCCATAGAGTTGAGTTTTCGTCCAAAGAAGTGAGACAAAGTTTGTCTTTAGGTGTTTTATCTAATTTCATAACGTATACGTTATTCTTTAAAACACCTTTTCCTACTGTTATGCCGTCTTTAAGTATTTTACTTCCATTTTCACTGAAAAGGACGTTATACTTTTTGCGGCACAATTGACTTATACTAAGCAAGTTAAAACCTAAATTATCTACATGAGCAACATCATCGATAGAGAGAGAGTCATGAGAGATTGTACCTTTTCCGATGATTTTACTTTTCAGCTTGCTACCGAATGTGACATTACCTCCGTCGTACACTTGGTAGGTTGAGAAAAGGCTTTTGTTTCCCGTCATGTGTCTTGAACACCCACTATCTTTAATCCACTCATCAGGTTCTAACTCAACTTTCAAGCACACCTCTTCTGAGTCATGAGCCATGAGAGCAACTTCGTCGTTCTTAGGCTCGTCGTCATCACCTTCACTGTCACTCCAAGCTCCACTAACAAACGCTCTTTGAGATTTGTTCTTTGGAGGCTTTGGACATTCTCCTATTAGGTGACTAGAATCTCCACACCTATAACACTTCCTATCTACCTTTCCTTTTCTATCATCATGGTCTTTCCGGAAGAATTTCTTTTCTTCACGAGGTGGTCTTACAAACTTTCCTCGTCTCCTAAAGAACTTCTTGAAATCTCTTACGGCCATGGCATACTCTTCGTCTTCACTACTAGAACAAGACTCTTCATCATCACTTGATTCAACTCTAGCTTTCAAGGCAATGGACTTTATCTTCTCCTTCTTGCCTTTAACTATTTCTGAGTCTTTTTCCATCACCATTTCGTGAACTTTGAGATTTCCTATGAGCTCATCCAGTGTCATGCTTGAAAGATCCATGGATTCTTCAATAGCCGTCACCTTTGCTCTCCACTTCGGATGGAGTGCTCTAAGAAATTTCCTGACAAAGTTCTAACTAGAAAAAGATTCGTCAAGTGCTTTAAGAGATGTAATAATAGTATTAAACTTAGCAAAAGCACTATCAATGGTCTCATCTTCAGGGATAACAAATTGTTCATATTGTTGAACAAGAAGATCAATTTTGTTATCCTTGACTTGTGAGTTCCCTTGATGAGTGATAATTAATGATTGCCTAATATCTTTAGCCGTTTTACACATAACAACTCTTTCATATTCTTTCTTAGGTAAAGCATTATAAAGCACCATTTTGGCTTCATTATTTTTGGCAATCAACTTCTTTTGCTCATCACTGTGACGAGTAAGAGAAGCACCTTCATCCCGACCACCTGAAATGTCATCACTTAAGGGCTTGTAATCACCCTCTACAATTGTATACCATAGATCTATATCCTTTGACTTCACATAAGTCTCAAAGCGATTTTTCCAATATATAAAACAATTTGGCTCGAATAGTGGTGGTCTTTGCATAGATTGCCCTTCTTTAAAGTTTTCAAAATCCATTGATCGTTTCAAGTTTTAAAATACAATATATTTTGAAAATCTTGAGTAACGTATCTCTGATACCAATTATGGAAAACTAGAAGGGGGGTTGAATAGTTTTACCGTTTTAAAATTAATTTTGCTTTGTGACTTATCATGATTTCAAAGTAAATATACACAAACAAACAATATAAGTTAAGTAAGTAAGGAAAGAAATGATCAAACCACACAACACGGATATTTATAGTGGTTCGGCTACAAGGACTCTCTTCCTTGCCCTACTCCACTCCTCGAGCCTCTAACTCGAGAGTTTTTCTTCACTAAGAAACAAACTCCCTTCTAGGCGGAGAAAACCTTTACACGTCGCTTACTCTTTATCCGGTACTAAGCTAAACACCGGGTTCTTTACAAGGGTACAACCACTCCCGTTGGTTCTTTCACAAGGGTACAACCACTCCCGACACTCTTTGAGTTTTAAGGACTAAAACACTAACCAAACTCTACTGAATTAATGATACAAACAATGATGTGTGAACTAATACAAAATCACACGATATCTATCTAATAGCACTTGCAATAGTATGTTTGTTGAATCTTGTATGCTAGATCTTCTTTGCTACAAAAATAAGATCAATGAAATGTATGAATGATATGGGTTAGTAATATGCAAATGAATGAGTATATATTTTAAGCTATATGAGTGACGATGTGCCTAAATGATCAGCTTGCTATTTATAGGCAAACTGATAAAACAGTTGGCGGATTTGGCGGATCCCTCAAATTGGATCCGCCCTTGTACTGGTTTGGATCCGCCAGTGCAGGACAGCTAATAGATACTCAAATCTTTCCAAATCTTGCACAATCTTTTCATATCTTCCAATGTCAACTCTTTAGCTTGAAGATCTATACAAGATATTTCACAAATCCTCAAGATATCCTAAAGATATCAAAATGAGGTATGCCATGATATCATCCTAAATATTTCTAATTTAAGAAATAAAAAAGTAAACGTATATATGTATGTAATGTTATTTCTAGAGATCTTGTAATGTGTAAAATGTGATTTAAAAGACTTATCACTATAAATGTAAAAGACTTAATCTTATATTTATGATTTGCTTAAAGATAAACTTTGTAATTGTCATTAACAAAATTATGCAAAGATCGTAAAATATAAATAACGTTTTTATAACGATATTTGTATTAACATAATACATTAAAGGGATCTTGCAACCTCCCTACACTTGAACTTTTACATACTTTACATATAACTAACTAATGACCCGAATTAAGAAAATTAAAACACTTGGAGTACTTTAACATTAACACACATATGGGGGTAATAATATTGACTTTCTTCCTCATTACTCCATAACAACTAGTATTTATAAGATATGACTCGACTTAGCAACCATGTAACCGATTAGACAATTAACAAAGGGTTTAACATATATGTTGTAACAATAATGCACTAAAGATGAGTGCATACAAGGTAGGCTAAGGCGATTTGGGTGTACATTTGGGGGTGGATTGTAAACAAATTCCTCCTCTAAGTAACCGGAATCATTATTCAGAATTTCTTCCCTTCGGTCTTTCCAATATACTTAAAGTTAGAAAACGAAAAAGATAGGCTCTGAGGGGTGTACTAAGGGTATCGTGTACTAAAGATGAGTACATCGCAAAGGTGTGGAAAATTACTTGACTAGCGTAGCCAACGCAATTATAATTCAGGTTTAAAACAAGTGTTATCCTAGTGCCTCTTATCATTTAGTAAGTCCTAACTACACGAATGTAGTCTTATTAGTGGTCTTGGAATGTATCACAAACGCAAGTTCTAGAATCTATATACTACCGGTACACTTATAAGTATTAAAGGTGAATGCTTTTTTCTATATATCTAAAGGCGAACCTCACATTTTTGGGGTGGAAATTTTTGAGTGGAAGGGTTTTTGTGCTAGCTATATAATTTCTATCCATGAGATGCTTATTAAAACTAAAGTTTCACTCCTATAGGTTGTAAAAATTTTTAAATTTGGTGCTAAAATTGCCCTAACAAATATGTTTCTTAGTTTTATTGCACATTTACTCAAATACAAAGCAAATATCAATCGAAGTTATAGTTTCTAAGGTATCCCAATTTACCCTCCCTACACTTAAATTGAACATTGTCCCCAATGTTCTTGAAAAGTATCAAAGTTATGATAACGGGAAAATAAAATAGAGAAAGAAACTAATACTCCCCTGATTTGCTTGGCATGGATGATGTGAAAACATGGTTAGATCTTCCTCCAAGAAAATAAACATGATAAGCTTCACTTCCAATGTAAACTTTCATCTTCTTGTCCAATATAACTGTAATTCACTAAGAAAACGAAACACAAAACTCGTATAAAATTGGCGGTAAACACTATATATAATAAAACTAAACTAGAAAGCAAAGTAAGATATAATGCTTGCAAAATAAATGTCTACAGATTCCTGCAAATTTAAAATTCTTAAAATTTTTCAAAAATTTAAATTCCAGCAGAAAAAAAAATCTGAAAACTGTGCTGCTACAATGCCTGACGCCGTCGGGTGTTAAGCCTGACGCCGTCAGGTATGACCTGACAGTATTTTTACGTTTTGTTTTGAGAAATTTCTGGAAAAATCTGAGTATTAAAACCTGGAAAAACTGCAGAACATTCATTGTGACTCGATACAAGCATTTGACTCTAACAAACACATAAATATATGATAATCTTTACTTGTTATCTTTCATGTTCGAATTCTTTCTTATAAACAAATATGAATTTTCCTACACTTATCTTTTTGCAAAATACCTTTATATATGATTAAGACGAAGTTAAAAACAAAATAAAGCATTTTCACAAATTTTATTCGAAACATGAAGTATAAACAAATAAGGATGGAGCATACATATGAAATCAAACAAAATAAAAACAAACAAACAAACAATTAAAAAGCTTGGGTTGCCTCCCAAGAAGCGTTTTTCTTTATTAACGAGTCTTGTAGCTAGACTCAAAGTCATGCCCTACGTTCCAATGTGGTTGAGTTCCTCATTGAGGACATCCTTCGGATCAAATTTCCTTTTTAACTTCCTATTGGCAGGTTTGTTCGGTATGCCCTTTCAAACTTTTCTCCATCGGGATCATAAATGGTCATCTTTATGTGCCATGTTCCATCGCCTTCTTTTGGTGCTTTATTCCAATTCCAATTATGCTTCGAACTCTCACTCTTCCACTTATTCATTCCTAAGTTAATTGGCAAGACTCCTAGGAATTCAATCATCTTCCTAAAAACTAAAGGATCCTCAAATGGGTCTACCTCGGTATCCCTAGCCAATAGTTGTTCTATAGAGTGTGTTTTGTTCACAAATTCTTGCTCTAAATAGAATGGGCGTTGAGGTCCAATGAAGTCTCCATTAATCCAAGGGCCATATCTTGATGGTTTTCTATCTACTTCAACCCAATGAGGGGTTTGCTCCTCATCATTATCATAAGCATGTTTCTTAACATCATAGATTGACCTAGTATCACCTTTTCCTACCGCTATTTTAGACTCTTTACAATCAATCATAGCACTAGCGATAGCCAAGAATCCTCTCCCTACTAACAATGGGCATGTAGTGTCACTAACCATATCAAGGACATGAAAATCCGCCAAAATAGTTAATTTCCTTATATATACTAACATGTCCTACACTATTCCTACAGGATATGCAACACTTCCATCCGCTAAACCAATCACCACTTTCGTTTCTTCTAACTTTCATAAATTGAGAGTTTGGTAAAGGGATAACGGAATTAAGTTAAGGCTTGACCCTAGATCGCCTAACGTATCAAAAGCTTCGGAATTCCCTATCCTACAAGGTAGAACAAATATACCAGGATCTTCTAACTTCTTAGGCAACTTATTCTGAACGAAAGCGGTCCCTTTTTTACCCAACTCAAGTTTTTCCTTATATTATTCCAAAAGGCATTGTAGTAAGGAGCACGAGTCAAAACATCGATAACCAAACGTTCTAGGTGAAGTTCTGATAACATCAAATTACCTGATATTTTACATATCGAATTCCCGTGTTTATTGCCTCATTTATTTTAATATTATACTAATTCGTTCATATTTGTTTATACGTACATTTCAGGATAAATGAGGCGTTGGAGCGGAAAAGATACGAGAAAAGGCCAACTAATGCTTATATATATTCTGAAGTACAGTTACGGCGTAGCTTAGTCATTGAGGCTACACCGTAATTATCCAAGGAGTTAGCTTTATTTCGTGATCAACAAGATTACGCCGTAACTAATGAATTGTGTTTCGGCGTAAATACTACACAGAATGTCATTGAAGAAATTGAAGAGATTACAGCGTAACCATCATGGAGATTACGCCGTAATTAATTATATTGAAGGTTACGGCGTAACTTGGTAATTTAGTTACGCCGTAGAGATATTTACGGAGTGGATAAGTATTTATGGACGAAGAGTTACGGCGTAACTTGATTAATTAGTTACGCCGTAATTAATTACTTGGGAGCGAAGGAGAAGAGTTACAGCGTAACTCGTTGACTTAGTTACGCCGTAGTTTATTACGTGGGTGCAAAATTATTAAACTCCGGGGACTTAATGCGTACAAATCCCAAAGTCTACTTTATATGAAATTGCTATTTCATGTATGCGGAGGAATATAGTGAAAAGAATGACATGGACTGATAACGTAACATGGCGGGGTGATCAGAGGCTAAAAGCGGACAATGCAAAAGTTCCTTATTTATTAGTATATATGCATACATATGCATACAGTATATGATGGTTATTAGGTTTCGAGGAAAAAATTCTTTGTGGGGCTTTACACTGTGCGCCGCACAGTAGATGAAAAAAGAACAAGAAAGTTGCAGCAGTACTGTATGTGTGGTTTTAAGGGCAAACCTTCGGGGTTTTGCCCTGGTATTCAAAAAAGGGATCAGGAGCATTTACTTGACACGATATGTAAAATTATGTCGACACTCATTATTTTATCCAGTTTCATTATTAATGACTATAATTTTGATCATGCTTGTTTGTCGATGCTTAGTTATCTATCGTGTTTTATTTAATTGTTCTTGGCTTTTAATTAATTAATTATTCTCGTCATTTAATTAATTAATTATTAGATGATTAATTGTTTGGTTTTATTCTTTGCTTTATGTTTGTATTATTGTTTTCAATGTGTGCATGTTTAGTTTATCGTTAAATCCTCTAATTTCGGTAGTTTTGAAGAACGAGTCGTACTTGGTACACTAGGTGAATCAACCAAAGGACCCTAGTGTAGTTAGATTGCGAGGAAATGAGAATGTTGACGGTAAGAACTAGCCATTTCCTTGTGTGCAAATCGACAAAAGGACCACCTTCCGGGTTGGATAAACTTAAGAAATTAGATGTGTGGTCTAAGATCCGAGAGGCGGGGCACACAAAGATAAATCTAGCATGTAGTGGCACTTAATGACTCAAACTAGTCTACCTTACGTCGGCTTACTTACAGAGGGTAGTGCCTTTGGTTCCTGGCAGGATTCTAGGGAGATAGGCTAGGCGAACCGACCAAAGGACCTTAGTGACTATTGTCCGCCCCACTTGAAGCGATCGAAAACTTAATATGAAAACCAAACCATTACAATTGTCAACCCCATTAGTTGTTTCCCGAAAAACCATGCCTTTTGATCATATTGAATTCACCTTAATTTACTTTCTGCATTTTGTTATTTTAATTTATTAGTTTTAAATATTATTCAACTTAAAGATTTCTTTTTAAATAGTGACATTAGATTTAAATTAGGATCCGCACACATAGCTCTTGGGACGACCTTGGTTTTACCAGTTACTATTCTACACACGACCGGATACACTGTCCGTTAGTGCATTTAGGTAGACCTTAGGTAATCGATACTTTATAAATTTAAGACTGGTCAGTAAAACC
The DNA here is from genome assembly GCA_021014915.2 of Artemisia tridentata subsp. tridentata. Taxonomy (NCBI): domain Eukaryota; kingdom Viridiplantae; phylum Streptophyta; class Magnoliopsida; order Asterales; family Asteraceae; genus Artemisia; species Artemisia tridentata. The sequence continues at coordinate 95,809,779 of CP139503.1, forward strand.
TGTATCAAGTTCCTTGAATTCTTCATCGAGATCTTGTTTGGTTGGTGTTTCAATCACTTGGTTGACCGACATGTTAGTAAGTGTTTTATCTCTTGGTCTTTGAAAAATTGGAGTTTGTTTGAAACATGTTTATAGCATTGACTGAGTAATATTGAGGACAAGAACTAGGAGACGAAACCGATGAGATGGAGTTAGCGTTTAGTTTTGGCTTCTTGACGGTGTCACTTGGGAGTGCTCCCAATACTCGATCATTGAGAACCTTTAACATGTTGTCAATTTTATTGGTCATCTCGCTTTGTTGTTGTTTGAAATCAGCTTCAAACTTAGACAAACGAGCTTCTTGAGATACCATAAAATTGGACATTAATCCCTCAAAATTATTGGAATTGTTGGAAGGATTATTGTTGAAGGTACGGTTCGAAGATGAACCATTTGATTGGAAACGATTAGGTGGATTCGAAAAATTGTTTTGAGATGAATTTTGGTTTTGTTTCCACCTAAAGTTCGGATTATTCTTCCAAGATGGGTTGTATGAATCACCATAAGTGTTTTGCTTGGGTTTGAAAGTGAACGACTTGTCTCCCACTCGTCGGTACGCGAGGATGCATAATCCTCAAAAGCTTGTTTGGGGAGTTCCATGCAATCACGAGTGTCATGGGGACCACTACATAACTCACACGAAGAAATGATTTTGTTCACTTGACTTGAAGGTTTATGAGCTTCGTAGGATTTCATAAGAAACTTGACTTGGTCTTCGAGTTCCATGATCCTACGGTTGGGAATGCTTGAGTTATTCGAAGGTAAAGATATTGCCTTCACCGTTTTGCTCAACTCGCGGGGGTCATTCCAACATTCGTTGTCATAAAGAGCAAGATATTCTATGATTCCCCATGATTTCTCGCATTCTCGTCACGTAGCTTACCACTGGCCGCTTGGTCAATGGTTTGCCTTGTGGATTGATTGACATGATCGTAGAAGATTTGGACTTGAAGCCAAAGATCAATGCCGTGGTGAGGGACTTTTTGGAGTAAGTCCTTGATGTTAGGAATATAAATATTCAAGTAAATGACTCGGTCACCCCGAGTATGGATTAGCATTAAGTAGCTCGTAGGTTTAATCATATTAGGTTAGATATCGTTTCACCATGGAGTAGGGTCGGGTCTTTACCCACTGTCAGCCCGGTCCATAGCCTACTAGAGGCGTTTTTATGTTTGTATAAATAGCCCTTCCCACACAAGGGAAGGGTTGGAACTTCTCATTATCTCAAGTAATCTATTTAACTTTCTCTCACTAAGTTTCCATTCTCTCATTTCTTTCTTTCTCTAGAATCGGCTAGGGTTAGATTCTTGTGTATGTTATGTGTTTTTGATATATTACAATTGGTATCAAGAGCCATGGTTATGACTAGCTAGATTGTGTGTTCAAATTCGTGGACTTGTTTTCTTGTTTTTCTTTTGGTTCGAATACACAAGACAAGAAACACACTAGTTGAACCTTGGTTTTGGTTTGTGTTGATTAAATCTTGTACTTTGGTACTCACAACAATCTCTTGTGTCATTTCTTGGTATCCTACGGTTAATTTAGTGGTTTTATGTAGATGTTTGAAGATTTTTCTTCACTGCGTTTTGACATTTGGTGAAGATTTCTTGACTGCGTTTTGAGGTTGTTAATGTGGTTAAGTATTGCGTTTTGGCAAGTATTGGGACTGCGGTTTGGATTTTAACTAAACGGGAAAGAAGACAAAACGTAGTGATAGTGACACTTTATCTAGTTGTGATTGCGTTTTGACTCCTCCGTTTTGTGCTACTGCGTTTTGAGTCTTCTGCGTTTTGGTTCTCTACGTTTTGAGCTACTGTGTTTTGGGACATCTGCGTTTTGGTTCTCTGCGTTTTGAGGTTTTGCGTTTTGAGCTACTGCAGTTTTGGGACTTCTGCGTTTTGATTCTCTGCATTTTGAGGTTCTGCGTTTTGAGCTACTGTGGTTTGGAATCCTGCGTTTTGTATACTGCGTTTTGGCTTACTGAGTTTTGACATTTCATGATTGTGGTTTGATTCAAGATTTGGCTGCGTTTTGACCAAACTTTTTCCATTGAGTTTTGGTCTTAACTTGCTGTGACTAATCCACTTCATTACGTTAACTCAAAACAACCAAACCAAATCACAACATAACTACAATTCACCTAATCTTACAAAGTCTAACAATCAATCATCACCTTCAACACACAATCACTAATCATATTATCGATCCAAAATTTATCATAACACATTCAAGTAATCATTATCTTACGGTTTCTTCGTGATTTTGTAAAATCCCGCGAAAGAGTCTATTTCTCGGTTTAAATCATAAGAGTTGTAAAATCCCGTGAGAGTGAACATCATGACAAGCACTTCTGATGACATTCAAGTTGCCGGGTCCGATACCCGCCCTCCTATGCTTGATAGGACGGATAATGAATCATGGACACAAAGAATTCGACTCTACTGCTTGGGAAAAGAGAATGGTGTCAACATTCTTCGATCTATTGATGAAGGACCATTCCAAATGGGTACCACCAGAGATGTCATCTCTACAGCTGAGAACTGTCACTCTTGGAATCGACAGGACCACGAACTTACAATGATCTTAATGAAGAGGAGAAGAAGCAGTTATGATGCAATATAAGAGCTTCTAACATTGTGATTCAAGGGCTTCCTAAAGACGTTTACAAGCTCTTCAACTTCAACACTGAAGCCAAAGCTGTTTGGGACAATGTTAAAATGCTTCTTGCTGGATCTGAACTGACCAAAGAAGATCGAGAATCTCAGCTATATGATGAGTTTGAACACTTCAAGATGAATCCTGGTGAGAACGTCACTGACTACTATGTTAGGTTTCACAAGCTTGTGAATGAAATGAGGATGATCATGGATGACAATGCCAAATATCCAACTCAATTCTAAGTTTGTGAACAACATGACACCCGAGTGGGATAGATTTGTCACAGCCGTGAAGCTCAACAAAGGACTAAGAGAGACAAACTATGAACAATTGTATGCTTACTTACAACAACACGAAAGTCATGCTGTCTTTGATCGTCAGTTGAGGGAAAGATTCAATCTGACAACAACAAATGATCCACTTGCACTTGTCTCTAGTGTTCAGCCACTCACTCAACCATCACTTGATCAAGTTTATCATCATCCTTCTTCATCACAAAATTCAGACATCATTTGTCTAATCATCTTTATACCCACCATCTGCTGTGAACACACAACTGGATTCTGGATACTCTCACACTGACAAGATGATTGATAATCTATCCAATCAAGTTTCCTTACTTGTCCAACAGTTCAGAGCTACACTCCCTCAAACCAACAACCAACTTCGAACCTCATTAAATCCACGCAATCAAGCAACTATGGAAGATGGAAGAGTTGTGGTTCAGAATGTTCAGGGAAGGTCAGAATGTGAGTCAAAGGAACGTTGCTCGAGGCAATATACTGAACAGAGTTGGGAACATCAATCAGGGACAGGGAAGGCAGACCAAGTGTTACAACTGTGGTGGATTGGGACACATAAGCAAGGAACTGCACTCAACCAAAGCGTCCACAGAACTCCGACTACTTCAAAGATAAGATGCTTTTGATGCAAGCTCAAGAGAATGGAGCAGCCTTGGATGAAGAAGAGCTTTTGTTTCTTGCTGGTGATGAGGGGAATACGTTTGATGCTGATGTGGATGATCAGCCAGTTCATGACTTGGCGCTGAATGATCCAAACATCTTTCAGGCTGATGACTGTGATGCTTTTGACTCGGATGTTGATGATGAACCCACTGCTCAAACCATCTTCATGGCAAATTTGTCCTCAGCACTCCCCTCACTTCAACAATCTGGTCCTTCCAATGCATCTGTCATATCTAAGGTACTTAAACTGTATGACATGGTTGAAGAACATAAGATTCCCGACAAAGTACAACAAATAAACGTTGTTGAGTCAGATACTGCTAATATGGGAAATAACAATGTTATCCTATATGAACAATATGTGAAACACAACAAAGTGTCTGTTGTACCAAGTAGTGCATCTTATGTTCCAAATGATGATAATGTGTTGCATGAGAACACCGTGTTTATCGCTGATGATTCTATGACCACTAGACTTAACATATATAAAGATCAGGTGGCCATATATGAACAACGTGCAAAATTTGAGCTAACTGAACGTGAGCAGAAAATGGATAGTCAAATGCATACATTTATAATAGAACGCAATTTAAGGGAAGAAACATTGAAAAAGGAGTTATATTCTTTACAAAAGCAACTGGATCAAAATGTCAAACATAAAAGGAGATTTAGGAAAGTGTAAAAATGCTAAAACAAGATTTCAAAGAAAAAGAAACAAAACTCTTAAATGATTTTTCCAGACTTAAAATGTTAAAGAATAAAATTGAAAACAAGTTGTACGCACAAGACCAACCAGACAGACTGCTCAAATGATGTTAAAGCATAAAAAGTTGTGTGATGAACATAGTGTGAATGATGTAGGTGAACCTAAATCAGTTTTCCTTAGGAATGCTAAAGTTGCCCAACCTGCCTTATATGATAGAAATGAAATGCTTAAGCCTGGTCATGCCCCTCCTGATGTGTCATCATCTAAAGAAAGTAATGAGATAGAAGTAATGAATAGAGAAAAATTGGCTGAAAAAATGAAGGATCCCGAATGTATAGCAAATCGTGTCATAATCAAACCCCATGATGACTTTGAGGAGAACCGATTAGCTATTTTTGCACCTCAAAATAAGTTGACTCCAGAACAAATATTTTGGTCCTTAGACATGGAAAAAAGAAAAGCCGAAGAACTTCAAGCCAAAACTCCACCCTTTAGAAAAATAGCAGCTGCAACGGTGTACCCACCCAATACACCTATGCACTTAGTCCCTTTAACTCTTCCACAGAATTAAAACTCTAATTAGCATCTATGTACTTTGTCAACTATTTGCTAATTTTGATAAAACATGCAAGAAGAGAATTACACCAACGGGAATTACTGAAGGGGAAAGGGGATTTGAACATACAAAACGGTGCTACTTAACTGAGGTCATTCCATTTTTTAAACTTCTCAAAGAACATTTTGAGGGGATGCAAAAAACCCTTGAAACTGAATTAAAAGAGATAAAGAAGTGTTTAAAGACATGGAAAACGTGGGAAAACAAAATGCAATTGAACTTAAATGCTGTGAGATTGAAAGAAAGAATATTCTCATCACCAATGAGAATTTGATAGCTAGATGTATTGCACAAGATGTATACTATACTGCTACTGACTCTGCATTTACTGCTTTTCAATTTCATGATATGTCGATTGCTTTGAATGTGGCCCTAATCGTGTTGTTGAGCTTGAGGGGGGAAATTTAAAATTGCATGAGAAAATCCAAAACGATGACCATGATAACATGGTCAGGCATTTTTCAAAATTAGAGATTGATAATCTTAATTTGCAATTAAAGTATCAACATTTAGAAGAAAGAATTAAAACCTCAAATGCCAAGACATCTTTGGATGCTCCTGAATTTGATGCATATTTTGAATTAAGCAAACGAGATGAACGAATTCAAGCTCACACAAACACGATTCAAAAATTGAAGGGCCAAATTGCTCAATTAAAGTCTAACAAGAGTGATGTGATTAGCACCCAGAAACTGTCGTCTTTATATTCTCAGAATTTTCAATATCATGATACCATCAATAAATTACAACATGAAAATGATTGGTTTCAAGCTGAAAATTCAAATGCTAAACAGTGTTACAAAGAGTTATATGATTCGATTAAAATTACGCGTGATAAAACCAATGAAAAGATAACTTCTTTGCTTAATGAGATTGAGAATCTAAAGGCTCAGGTGAAAGGGAAAATGCCAGTAATCACTAGTGATAATAGTGATCCAAAGGTTTCTGCTACTAGAAAGTTTGCAATTGATGTTGTGACTATTCCGCTACCCCTTAGGAACAATGAGTCAGCTCATCGTGATTATCTCACATACCTTAAGGATAGTCTTGACATTCTTTGTGAGACCGTAGAAGAGGATAGGATAGAGAAACCACTTGATAGTGCTGTTGTAGATGTCTGCTTCCTCACTAAACAATCTTAGGAACTCTTAGAAAACGTCATTGGCACATGTCCTAAGATTGTTAACAAGCGAGATAGGTCTATTGCATCATCCTCAATAAGTAAGAACAAGCATGTAACCTTTGATATACCAGTGAAAACATCTGAACCCAACACATCAAAACCAGAAAAACTAATGGCATTGAAACAAACTAATGTTCCCATCATTGCTTCTACAGGAGTAAACAGTGACACTAAAGCTAGTGGGTCAAAGCCTAGTCGCAATACAAAGAACGATAGTACAGCGCCAACTAAGAGTGCTCATGAGAAGAAAGTAGAAGACCACCGTATGAATAATAAGTTTGGCTTAAACGAAATGAATCGTGTTGATTCTAGTATTAGCTCTAAGTGTACTGTAATTAATTTGAATTCTAATTCTGTTTGCAAAACATGTAATGAATGCTTAATTTCTGGTAATCATGATGAATGTGTTTTGTCATTCTTGATGTCTTCTAAACTATCCCCAGTTAAGAATGTTAGGAAACCTAAACTGAGTAAGAAAATTTGGAAAGCAACAGGAAATCTGTTTACTAATGTTGGCTATCAATGGAAGCCCACTGGAAGAAAATTCACTTTAGGAGATCAGTGCCCCTTAACTAGAATGACTAATTCTAAAGTAGTGATTGTTAAGGAATGGAAGCCAACTGGTAGAATTTTCCCTTTAGAGACACAGTGCCCTGTAACTAGGTCCATTTCATCTACTAGTGAAGCCTCCACTGTGAATACCATGTCATCTATCATTCCTGTAGTTCCAGAATTTGTTTGTGCTAACCAAACGGACCCTAGTTGCACGTAGGGGATCCACTTATTTTAGTTATCCATCGTTGTCTGTTTTCAAATGCAGGTCGTACAAATCGTCCTTTGGTATTTGGACTCAGGCTATTCAAAACACATGAACGGGGATCGCTCACGGCTTAAGAATTTCGTGAAAAAGTTTATCGAGATAGTTAGATTCGGGAATGACCACTTTGGAGCAATTATGGGTTATGGAGATTATGTCTTTGGTGACAGTGTAATTTCCAGGGTATACTATGTGGAAGGACTTGGACATAATTTGTTCTCTGTCGGTCAATTTTGTGATTCCGATCTCGAAGTTGCTTTCAGAAAACACACATGCTTCTCAGAGAATTGGATGGTGTTGACCTTCTCAAAGGCAGTCGCGGCACTAATTTGTACACCATCTCTATTGAAGACATGATGCGGTCCACTCCTATTTGCTTACTATCTAAGGCCTCAAAGAACAAATCATGGCTCGGCCACGAGCAAAACCGAAAACAAACACAAACAAATCCAAACAACCAATCCGAAACAAATCCAAACACAATCCGAAACAAATCCAAACAC
>CP139503.1:95817288-95862290 GCA_021014915.2 Artemisia tridentata subsp. tridentata
TCTTCAGGAGAGTTTTGGTGTTTCACAAGGTGGTAATTGGACTCAAATTTACACAAATACTTGACGCTCAATTCAATGACTACATCTCTTTAAATAGAAAACGGGTCATTAATTGAGGGGGGTGTTTGTTCAAATTTCTGACACCTTTTAAACTTTGAGCAACATCAGTAGTGATCTAACACTCTCCCTTTTGGTTTGAGGGGGAGCATTTGCATGTTCCATTATCAGCACATATCAAAGCTGACCACATTTTCTCCATACGTTCTAAACTTATTTAAATCAATTGGGATCACAAAATCTCAAAAGGTTTGAAATTTCTGATCGGGGGAGAAAATGTGATTTAAATATGCAATCTGATAAAAATGTGATGTTTTGGATCTAAATGTAAGCTCTCCCTCCCATATGTGCTAAAACTCTTTCGTATATCGATGCACATATTGAGGGGGATCAAATGGTGTGTGATAGCAAAATGAATGTGGCATCTCATGTGAGCACGAATCAGACTTCTCCAATGAATTGACGAAACAAAAATTGTCATTAATCGAAAGGACATGTCCTGGCCGGGTAATAATTTCAAGCTGGTCTAACCAGTGATGTAAGCGTGTCTCGAAGAGGACGTGTCTGAGTAGAGTGTACCATTTCAAGAAACTTTATGTGGACTTAACCAGGCCGGGTAATAATTTCAAGCAAGTTCAACTAGTGATGTAAGCATGTCTCGAATCGGTCATGTTCACTGAAAGTGGATCAATTCAAAAAGTGCGAACTCCACCCAATATGTGCAAATTTATAATAAAATCATTCGAGCACATGTTAAAGGGGAACATTTGAAAAATATAAAACTATCAAAGTGTTAGTAAAAATGTGTTTCATAATCATAAACACTTTGAGAGATTTTTTCAAGGATTTGGTTAATGGCAACATAGGATAGTCAAAAAGTTATAAGGTGGCTAAGGTTAGGAAAAACCGTCCTATGATCCGCCAGAGCCGGAGGGATCTACCCAAGGACAATACCGAATAGTTAGTATTAGAGAGTCCTTAGGTATGACTATGAAAAAAGGAGTAATATGAGAAAGGAGAAAGAAAGGGTTGAAGAAATAAAAAGAAAAGTAATGTGAAAGGGTGAAAAGAAATAACCCTCCAATTATTCAACCTTAGGGCAGAAACCGGGTTCAATTCATATACTACTGGTTGTTACTAAGGTGACGCCGGTATTGAAGACAAGACGTCATAGACCCAGTGACGCACTGCACTAAACCCTCTAAGCCACTCAAGTTCTCTTAAAAGGACTTGTTTCATTCTCAGGGGGAACCCTGCATAATCTATCGACTGCTCATTACGAGTTATGTTGATATTGAAACAGGAGACACCGCTCCAGTCTCCGACTACCAAAAATTTAATTATTGAGTCTAAAGCCATGAGATACATCATAAGATCTCATAGGAACACATATTACTTCTACACTGGTTGTTCAACATTAAGGATACCAGTTGCAAATTTATGAGTCCTACGCAAATCTTAGCAATCTGCCAGAACACTCATGAGGGAATTTAGAAATGTAATTCTCAGTGATTGAATGGAAATTCCAACCAGGGTCAACATCAAACAGCCCTGAAAGCAGGTCATTTTGGTAATTCCTTGTGGATTACGCTTAGTGGTCGCGGCAGTTTCAAACGGTCTACAGTCGTGGAGTGAACTCCAGCGACTCACCTAATCGTTGATGTACTTCGGTAGATCTTGTAAGCCCTCTCGAGGGTATCCGATTTAGGAAAGGGATTAGAGAAAGTTTTCACACTATGCTGTTGATGAACTCAAATAAGTACATTTTATTACTATCATTTATCCTATTAATTTGACTTGTTTTATTATATTATGTATGAGGATTGATACTTAATCGTTTACTTTTGTAATTCTCAGGTAAAAACAAGCATTTGGTGAAACTTGGCGATTTTGGACTAATTATGGAGCAAAACATGCAAGAAGTTAAGAGTCTACCGAAATGTACAAGATCAAGACTATTCTGCTCCAGATGCGCCGCATCTTGCTTATTACATACGGCGCATCACTATCAATATTTCACCAGATACGATCCAAGATACAAGAGGACATGCGCCGCATCTATTTATGGAGTTACGCCGCATCTTCTGGCGGTGTACGAATATTCCTGAATATATTAATCTTGGACCCCACGCGAAGTTAAGTCAATGCGCCGCATCTACTTACTAGATGCGCCGCATCTTACCCTCAGACAGAAACTATAAATACCCCAAGACCAGACGAATTCGAGGCATAATATTATATACGAGGTTCGAAGACCAGAAACCTAGGACGAATTCAGACGAATAGGCAGCACAAGACACACCCAAAACGAAGATACAAGAGCTGTAAGAAGGTGCTGCATGTGTTTAATTCATTAAGTAGTTTTGTTTTATTGTGTTAGTAAACTTTAATTCATCAAGATTGGTGGCTTGTGTAATGTGACAACGGAAAGATTGCACTCCCTTAAAACTGCTTTCTCATTAATTAAAGTTTATATGTTGATGTCTTTGGTGACTTTTATTAGTGCATTGATAACCTCTGTGTCTAGCTGAGCGTTGATCGGGTCGCCATGCCTCTGCCCTCGCCTATTTATTAGATCGCCTATGCATTCTATCGTCTGTAGAAAAGTAGGAAGAAAGATAAATAGGATAGTCATAAGTAATCATTAAGGGTTTACTCGCCGATAAGATTAGAACCAACGAGAAAGGACTTAATCTCGGTGCGTTGCATCGAACTATACACTTCATATAAAACTAGCAATAAAACAAGTGACAAACTACTTATCATAAGGACAGATCTTCTTATTGTCTCGAGTATTTATCTGTGTACGTGTGTGCTATTCGCTGATTCGTGCCTATTGGTTTAGTTTATTATTTAATTGCAACCAAATCGTGCCAGTCTCTCAGGCTGAACCCCCTTGTGTTAGATTAGGTTGTATAGCTAACTTAATATATTAAAATACTGATTAGAATAACTAGATAATACGTTCCACTCTTAGTGATCGACACTCTACTTACCATTATATTCATACTGACCGGGTACACTGCTCGTTAAGTGTGTGTGTTATTGATAAGTCGGCTAAATATAAATTTAAAACTTGATTAGGCATTAATACTGCTAAACCGCAACGACACATCGCACGCATCAAGTTTTTGGCGCCGCTGCCGGGGAGTGAATTGTTATTATCTGTTAATTTGATTAGTATTTTAATTAGGTTTTTAATTTTTTATCTAACCGCTAATTCTGTGTTGTGTATTAGATTAATTTTCATTCATTGTACTATTTTGCATATTTTCTGTTTTTGTGTGTTATTTGTTTGCTTTTATTTGTGTTTATTTTCGTTTGTGTTTTTATTTGTTTTCATTTTTCGTATTTTTTGTGTTCTGCTATCGTTGTACTGAGCTAAATCAAACGATACGGCGCATCTGATTTCTCAGATACGGCGTATTGCGTTTAATTTTTATAAAATACAACGCGTTTAATTAATTCGATACGACGCATCTTTTCCCCAAGATACGGCGTATCTGTTTTTGATAAAAAAAATTTCTAATCGTTAACGCCATACGACGCATCTGCTTTAGCAGATACGACGTATCTATTATTTTAATTAAAAATAGTTTTCGAATTATTAAACAGATACGGCGTATCGATTTTTATCGATACGGCGCATCTTCTGAATCAAAAATCTTATATTTTGAAACGTAACGAAAATACGGCGCATTAACTTTTGTTAATACGACGCATTTAATTTTAATAAATATCGATTTTTGATAATTAAAATTGATACGGCGCATTCTAATTTCTAAGCGGCGTATCTATTTTCTGAATAAATTCTGATTTAATTTTAACGATTATAAGATACGGCGTATCCAACTTTTTGGATACGGCGCATCATTTGCAGATATCAGCAACTTTTATTTTTTTTATATATCCGAACGGAAAATACTCTGACCCTTATACCTGGAAACTTTTACTTTGAAATCTACCTCTCTTTGATTTTCAGGAACAATGTTCGATATTTTCCCCAACTTGTTCGGAAGACCCCAAAGAAATCTTACCATGGAAGAGTTTGCACTACAAATCGCTCAAGCCAATGAAAAAGAACATCATGAAGCAAGAAACTTTATTAATGAATTCAAAGGCAGCCATGAGCTTTTACTTAAGGAACAAAACAACATGATTTATGGATTGGCAATTGAAGTGCACCAATTGTCAACGGTGCTTAACAAGGTTCTTTTGGTAAAGCAAGACTTGAAAGGGATTACAACTAGAGGCGGAAAGTCGACCTTTCAAATCGGAGAGACCACCGAGGATGACGGTACAAACAAGATTTCCCCTGAATCTTTATCACCTGAGCAAGAGCAACCAAAAGAGATAAATCCAGAACCTGTAATCAGAGAAGAACCTTCTGTTGAACCTAAACGATCAACACTACCTTTCCCACATAGGGTAAGGAAAGAGAAAGAAGATGCCTATCAAAAGAAATTCCTGGAGAATCTCAAGCAGCTGCAGCTAAGCATACCATTTATGGAAGCCCTAGTGCAAATGCCAAAATATGCTAAATATCTGAAGAGTTTGCTTACAAACAAGTCTAAACTTGAAGAGGCTTGCACCATAACAATGGGGAAAAGAAGCTCAGCAGCATTGCTCAACAAACTTCCGTCAAAAGAAAAAGATCCAGGGAGTTTCACTATTCCTTGTCAAATTAAAAATTTGCATATTGAAAATGCTTTAGCCGACCTAGGAGCTAGTATAAGTCTTATGCCCTCTTCTATGTATGATAAATTAGGTCTTGGTGAACCAAAACCTACTAGGATGTGCTTAGAACTAGCTGATAGGTCCATACAATACCCATTAGGAATAGCTGAAAATATATTAATAAAAGTTGATAAATTTGAATTACCTATCGACTTTGTTATCCTCGATATGCCTGAAAATTCTAGAACTCCTATAATATTAGGACGACCGTTTTTAGCCACTGCTAGGGCCATAATTGATGTTTTTAATAAAAAGATAACTCTTACCATAGGAAAAGATGAGGTTGAGTTTAACATGGAACAATCTATGAGTAAAGATAAATCCGATGACGATGAATGCTATAATATCGATGTTTCTGATGACACGATCAATCAATTTACTCAGAAATTGTTAAAAAGTAATTTGCTTGATTCTTTTCTGCTTAAAAATTTAGAAAACACAATTGCTATAGAAGATCAAGTTGATGAGGATACTATTGATTATAATTTAGCTGATGACTTTGCTGTATGTAACGCGATACGGCGCATCGAAAATATCGATGCGGCGCATCTATCTGATGACAGCAGCGATATAGTTAAAGAACAAGTTTATTCCGCTAGTGCTACTGAAATTGATAATGTTAAACCTGTGCTTAAGGATCTCCCTTCTACTTTGGAGTATGCCTATTTAAATGGAAATACTAATTCGCCCGTTATTATTGCATCTGATTTAACGCCAAAAGAAAAAGAATCCCTTTTGCAGGTACTATATAAACGAAGAGGAGCATTAGCGTGGAGTATGTCTGATATTAAGGGAATTAGCCCGTCATTTTGTACGCATAAAATCCTTATGGAGGATGAATTCAAACCAACTATCCAGCCTCAAAGGCGTTTGAATCCAAAAGTCCAAGATGTGGTGAAAAATGAAATTATGAAATTACTTGACTCCAAACTTATCTACCCAATTTCCGACAGCTCGTGGGTCAGTCCCATCCATGTTGTACCAAAAAAGGGAGGAATGACGGTAGTACTCAATGACGATAATGAACTAATCCCTTCAAGAACTTTTACCGGATGGAGAGTTTGCATCGACTACCGCAAACTCAATGATGCTACGCGAAAAGATCACTTCCCTCTTCCATTTATTGATCAAATGTTAGAAAGACTATCAGGTCATGATTATTATTGTTTTTTAGATGGTTTTTCAGGTTTCTTCCAAATACCAATTGCCCCTGAGGATCAAGAGAAGACGACTTTCACCTGCCCTTATGGAACCTTCGCCTATAGGAGAATGCCGTTCGGACTATGCAACGCCCATGCTACTTTCCAACGTTGTATGACGGCTATCTTCCATGATATGGTGGAAGACTTTATGGAAGTCTTCATGGACGACTTCTCGGTGTTCGGTAACTCATTTAGTGATTGTCTCTTTAAACTTGATAAAATGCTTGCTAGGTGTGAAGAAACTAACCTTGTTCTTAATTGGGAAAAATGTCACTTTATGGTTAGAGAGGGAATTGTGTTAGGACATAAGATTTCTGGGAAAGGTATAGAAGTCGATAAAGCTAAAATTGATGTAATTGCTAAACTACCTTACCCCACTAATGTAAAAGGTGTTAGAAGTTTTTTAGGGCATGCCGGATTTTATCGTAGGTTCATAAAGGATTTTTCAATGATATCTAGGCCTATGACCCAATTATTGCTAAAAGATGCGAAGTTTGATTTTTCTGAAGATTGCAAAAAGGCATTTAGTATACTTAAAGAAAAACTAACTTCCGCACCTATTATAATTTTGCCGGATTGGAATTTGCCTTTTGAACTAATGTGTGATGCTAGTGATTATGCTGTTGGAGCTGTGCTTGGCCAAAAGATAGATAAGAAATTTAAGCCAATTTATTATGCTAGCAAAACACTGAATAATGCCCAAGAACATTACACCACCACGGAAAAAGAACTTTTAGCAGTAGTTTTTGCATTTGATAAATTTAGATCATATCTTATATTGTCAAAAACTATGGTTTACACTGACCATTCTGCTTTGAAGTATTTGTTCAATAAACAGGATGCCAAGCCAAGGCTTATTAGGTGGGTTTTATTGCTCCAAGTATTCGATATTGAAATTAAAGATAAAAAGGGTGCCGAGAATCTAGCTGCTGACCACTTATCTAGACTTGAAAACCCTGATATGGAGGTGCTTGACGAAAGGGAAATAGCTGATGACTTTCCTGATGAACACCTTATGATGGTAGGAATTAAGAGCAATAATAATGAACCATGGTATGCCGACTATATAAACTTTATTGTTGCAAATGAAATTCCAAAAGGGCTAACATCCGACGAGAAAAGAAGGTTTCTAACTCGCGCTAGCGAGTATATTTGGGATGAACCTTATGCCTTTAAATTATGTCCTGACAATATTATACGAAGATGCGTAGATGGTGATGACATCCCAGCAATATTGGCACATTGCCATTCAGGGCCAACGGGGGGACATCACGGTGCAGTCGTCACAAGAAGAAAGATCCTTGACGCGGGATTTTATTGGCCCACTATGTTGGATGATGCAAAAGATTATATAAAAGGATGTGATGCGTGTCAACGATCCGGGAATATAACATCAAGAAATGAAATGCCGCAAAACTATATCCATGTATGTGAAGTTTTCGACATATGGGGATTGGACTTCATGGGACCGTTTCTGAATCTAAAGGTAATAAATATATTTTAGTTGCTGTTGATTACGTATCAAAATGGGTCGAAGCGCAAGCATTACCAACAAACGACAGCAAGGTAGTACTTAAATTTTTGCAAAGTTTGTTCTCTAGGTTTGGAATTCCTAAGGCATTGATTAGTGATAGGGGAACACACTTTTGTAATCACCATCTGGGAAGAGCCTTGCAAAAATATGGAGTATATCATAGGGTTTCCACCGCGTACCATCCTCAATCCAATGGGCAAACTGAAGTAACCAATAGGGCTATAAAGCGAATTCTTGAAAAAACGACTGGATATAATCCAAAAGGGTGGTCTGACAAGTTAAATGATGCTTTATGGGCATTCCGTACAGCCTATAAAACACCAACGGGATGCACTCCATTTCGTCTTGTATACGGAAAAGCATGTCATCTACCGGTCGAAATTGAACAAAGTGCATATTGGGATTTGACGAATTGTAATATGGATATGGAAGATGCAACGAAGAACCGTTTCATGGAACTTAATGAACTCTATGAACTACGAGATGAGGCCTACAAAAATACTAAGATCTACAAAGAAAGAACTAAAAGATGGCATGACTCGCGGTTACGTGGGGATAAAACGTTTACTATTGGAGAGAAAGTGCTACTATTTAATTCCAGATTAAAGATGTATCCTGGTAAACTTAAATCAAGATGGATGGGTCCGTTCGTTGTCAAGAAAGTGTATCCTTATGGAACTATTGAAATATGCGATAAAAATGGTTATATATTCAAAGTAAACGGGCAACGTGTGAAGAAATACTTTGATAATAAAATTGAGGATAATGAGAACGAGGTGGTGGAGTTTGAACCTGAAGTATTGGAATGAAGAGCTGAACGTGAGTCTAACTTGAAGACTCTGGAATAAAGACAAGTGCTGACCGGGAGACAACCCGGAGAAATTTTTATTATTCTGTTTTTGTGTCGAGTCAGTCAGGCCGCAGAGGATACGGCGCATCTCAATTCTGAGATGCGACGCATCTCCTGCAATGGTCATATCTTTATTTTTCTGCATTTTTTATTTTCGACTTTAAAACTTTTTATCAGTTTATTTTAATGCGGCGCATCCCTGGTTAAGGATGCGGCGCATCTTTTATTCTGATCCGTATTTATTCCAGGCTCGATACGGCGCATCGACTGACCTGATGATTTTCATTTTTATTTTTATGTTTTATTTTTACTAACTACTAATGTATTATGCAAGTTTGAACCTTTCTTAACTTAGGTGTGTTTTAAAGCCTTGGTGGTATTATAGATTCCTGCATTTCCTGTGGATACATCTATTATGAAGCTTAAACGTTCTAATCCACAAGAAAGATGATTTTTGCTCTTATACAAATGGAGGATCATACCGAGCAAATCTCAGGGGAGTTTTTCTGTTCTAATTCTTTTATTTTCCAGTTTTTAACCTTTTATACAAACAACGAGGACGTTGTTTAACTTAAGTGGGGGGATTGGAGAATTAGAACACTTAACACTTACTTGTCCTAAACTTTTCAAAATATGCTTAAAATGTGCTTAATATATCAAAATTTAAAATTTTTAGCATGTTTTCGTTTAAGATCTAAGTTGCATTGCTGCACACATGACGTTATTTTCAAAAATTGTGATTTTTCAAAATTCACAAATCTATGAGTGTGCCGGTGACTTGTAAACTTTAGAACTTGGCTTATATACTATTCGAGACCACCATAATAAGTATTATTGATATAATTGGAATGACTTGTCTAAATTGGTAAAATTCTAGGATTACACCCAAATAGCCTTTATATGTTTAGTGTTATTAACTAACTACACTGGTTAGTTAACCCCCGTATAAACCCTTTTGTTACTCTCACTTTTAGAGTAAGATACCCCTAGAAAAACACTCAGAGCCATTCCTTTCGTTTCTTACACCTTTGTTAAAATGTTTCGTTACACCCTTACACCTTAGCCTACCCTGTAGATTAGAATCCGTGGTTGGTTAATTGCTTTAGGCAAAGTGTGTTTCCTTACATTACCTGTGTTCGCGTGCGTAATTCATTATCTATGGTTAGGTCGGGAAATTGCACAATGCAATTGGAGTGAAAGTAAATATTGTATATCTTTGAGTTTATTTTTCGTGTGTTTACTACTTTCACTATTACCATTATTTCTGAAGTTATGAAAAGTATGGAAAAATTATCCAGAATTATCATTATAGTGATGTGGTGAAATTTTACACATCTTTGTTTATGTTAGTAGTTTAAAAAAAAAAAATCGAAAAAATGAGAAAAGAAAAAGAAAAAGAAGAGTTGGATGTTTGTTTTAACCAACTTATGTAAAGTTTTGTATTAAGTGGTCGATATCACCACTATTTGTTGTATACTATATCTATGGATTGAATGGGAGTTGGCAGTTATGGGAACACCAACTAAGGTTTATTCTTTGATTGAGATCTTGTTGAGTATAATTCGTGTCTACCTAAAGCGTGTGTTTCAAGTGTTAAAGCGTGAGTTATTCAATGATATGAGTCTTATTCATGGGATGGTTGGGATAGTGATTAACCACACTTAGGATTTTAATTTATTTGTTTTGTTTATTTTTAATTTTACACCAATTTATATCCCAAAATTTATCCATACCCTATATTATTCTTTATCCAACCAAACCTTTGATTTATTGAGATTAGGGATTTGAGCAATCTTAAGTATCGTAGTCGTGGATTCGGCTATGTATTTATGATTTTGTCGCCCTTTTTTGATATATTATTATTGGTGAAGTTTGGACCTATCTTTAGCCTATTCGAGTTAAGGATTTGAGCAATTGCAAGTATCGTGTTCGTGGATTCGATCATGTATTTGTGATTTTGTCGCCTTTTCTGGAATTTGAGATCGATAGAGAAAGAGAATAATTAACCCTTAAACCTCAAAACCCTTTTTACCGCTTTAGACTTGTTATTCCTTAGCTTTAGTGGAGGAGATGTGTATACTTGCCAAGCTTATGATAGAATATTCGTCGCGACTGGACAGTTAAACGATTAGATTTGCTTTTATCAAATTATTTTATTTAACTTCTAATTCGTTAAGTGTTTAGTTGTGTGATTATGACAAAAATGAATACATGCTTAAAATAAAAATAAATCCTAACATCTTTTAGGATACATTTTCATAAGATTAATTCTAAGGTTTACTTGGGGACAAGTAAAGTTCAAGTGGGGGGATATTTGATGAACTCAAATAAGTACATTTTATTACTATCATTTATCCTATTAATTTGACTTGTTTTATTATATTATGTATGAGGATTGATACTTAATCGTTTACTTTTGTAATTCTCAGGTAAAAACAAGCATTTGGTGAAACTTGGCGATTTTGGACTAATTATGGAGCAAAACATGCAAGAAGTTAAGAGTCTACCGAAATGTACAAGATCAAGACTATTCTGCTCCAGATGCGCCGCATCTTGCTTATTACATACGGCGCATCACTATCAATATTTCACCAGATACGATCCAAGATACAAGAGGACATGCGCCGCATCTATTTATGGAGTTACGCCGCATCTTCTGGCGGTGTACGAATATTTCTGAATATATTAATCTTGGACCCCACGCGAAGTTAAGTCAATGCGCCGCATCTACTTACTAGATGCGCCGCATCTTACCCTCAGACAGAAACTATAAATACCCCAAGACCAGACGAATTCAAGGCGTAATATTATATACGAGGTTCGAAGACCAGAAACCTAGGACGAATTCAGACGAATAGGCAGCACAAGACACACCCAAAACGAAGATACAAGAGCTGTAAGAAGGTGCTGCATGTGTTTAATTCATTAAGTAGTTTTGTTTTATTGTGTTAGTAAACTTTAATTCATCAAGATTGGTGGCTTGTGTAATGTGACAATGGAAAGATTGCACTCCCTTAAAACTGCTTTCTCATTAATTAAAGTTTATATGTTGATGTCTTTGGTGACTTTTATTAGTGCATTGATAACCTCTATGTCTAGCTGAGCGTTGATCGGGTCGCCATGCCTCTGCCCTCGCCTATTTATTAGATCGCCTATGCATTCTATCGTCTGTAGAAAAGTAGGAAGAAAGATAAATAGGATAGTCATAAGTAATCATTAAGGGTTTACTCGCCGATAAGATTAGAACCAACGAGAAAGGACTTAATCTCGGTGCGTTGCATCGAACTATACACTTCATATAAAACTAGCAATAAAACAAGTGACAAACTACTTATCATAAGGACAGATCTTCTTATTGTCTCGAGTATTTATCTGTGTACGTGTGTGCTATTCGCTGATTCGTGCCTATTGGTTTAGTTTATTATTTAATTGCAACCAAATCGTGCCAGTCTCTCAGGCTGAACCCCCTTGCGTTAGATTAGGTTGTATAGCTAACTTAATATATTAAAATACTGATTAGAATAACTAGATAATACGTTCCACTCTTAGTGATCGACACTCTACTTACCATTATATTCATACTGACCGGGTACACTGCTCGTTAAGTGTGTGTGTTATTGATAAGTCGGCTAAATATAAATTTAAAACTTGAGTAGGCATTAATACTGCTAAACCGCAACGACACATCGCACGCATCAGCTGTTAACAATCTCGAGGTCCGAACCTGTAAGTACCGGACGTTTTATAGCTAACTGTCGTATGCAGGAATCCCTGGCAGTTGTAGCTGATTGTCGAAAAGATGCCAATTCATCACCCCATGCTCACACTTCACCATCATAAACAAAAGACATCATGATAATTAAACGACCTTTAACACTGCTTCTGCAACTCTGATGCTGAAAATCGTGATCCAGAAAAGTGTGAGCATGTCGGTCCAAAGTACACAATATCACATGGAGACGATACTTGATGCGTGGTTTTGCGACCTTGCAACAGGTTTTACCTCTCGAGGGATCTCAAGAGGCTTACAACCCACCAGGCAGTGTACCTGACCGATGTAGTATAGTGTAGTGGTAAGTACGGGGGATTGATCATTCTCCACAGGGAATAGTGTTCGTTAGGTATGAAAAACTACTCTAATTAGGTCTAAGGGTGAAGGAAGATTATTTTTTGTATTTTTATATTTTTTAGAAAGCAAGTAAAATCTCGGGTTTGAAGGAGTGGACGGAATTAGTTGCTAGTCAACTAACCCAAATAACTACAATTGCAAATAAAATAAAATAACTGAAAATGAAAAGGTTGTGGAACTTATATGGAGAGAAATGTGTTTACTTAGATTTCCTTAATCCCTAACTATCTTTTAACGGTTGATTAGTGTGTATTAATTGTGTGGATGACGGGTGTATTCCTTAATACCAATCGTGGGGTGGCGTACGTACTTCCCCAACTCTATAAGCTCCTACTTCACTCCTATGTCGAGCCGGCTAAGAAGCTCCTAACATGGGATCACTAGAATTCGCTCATGCATTAAATACAACCATAAAAACCTTAGTACGCATTGGTTCATGTTTCTTAAGACGTTCAAGCAAGTTACCGTATAGGAGGTTAGCCAGTTTTCTTAAGCCTAACATCGATAAATAATCATCCAATACAATTAATAACACACCATCCAACCAATAATTAATAGTTAGGTTTCATTAGATCTAAGCAAACACAAGATAAATCTAGCCTAGCATGTTAAACAAAAGACAAGAACAAGATATAATCAAACAACACATAGACATATTGAATGATTAATTGATTACTTATCTTCAATTGAACATGGGAGATCCAAGGGTATAAAACCCTTAAAAATGGCAGAAAATTCGTCTTAGGGTTTCTCCTCACAAAGTTGCACACTAATGACTAAAAATTATGAAAATATATATAGGAAAATAGATCTGACGGCGTCACGTTATGGAGTGTGACGCCGTCACCTCGCCGCGTTTAGGGTTCCCGGATGGTCTTCCTGACGCCGTCCCTCTTTAATCCTCCAAAATCCGTTCTGGCCCGTCAAGTGTTGACGGCCTTCTTGACGCCGTCCCCTTTTAATCTTCCAAAATCCTCTCTGGCGCGTCAAGGGTTGACGGCGTCACACTGGGGCTTGACGCCGTCAAATGTACTTTTCCAGCAGCTTTGGAGACTTTGTCGTTTTCTTCACTTTTATGCTCCAAAAACGTCCAAAATGCTTCCTTTTCCAGATTTCTTCTCCAAAGTACCTAAAATGACAAAAGGAACGATTTAGGGCAATATTTGATCAAATAAATACGATTTAGGGCTTAAATGACCCCTTAAAAGCGGTACACTTTTCGCTTAATCATAATACCCTAGCACGGAGATTACAAACAAATAGTCGTTCCACTTTAATCATAATAAGCACGGAGATTACAAACTAGCACCTCACAAGTAGTGTTTAGATACTCACATCTCTCAGGTGTCATAAAAGTATATCTCATAAATGAAAACGGATAATATCTCTCACTCCCTGTCATAGCAAATAGATTACCATAGGCTTGGGAAAGGATCGAAAACCTCCTCCACTAGGCGTAAGCACCTAAGATAAACTATCAAAGAGGGCTTTTAAATGGGTTATAACGTTAGGTGTAGGGATATGATAAACACGGATTTGTTGGATAAGGGATATTTTACTGGTGGCGAGTTAAAGATCTTGATTAATTACATGTACAATATGGTGTTGCTAAGCCAAGACTCGACTCGACTTAAGCTAAAAACAAAATAACAAAAACATAAAATAAACATAAAATGAAACGGGATGGTAGTCCGTATGTTTTTTTCTACTTTTCTTTTTCTCTTTTTTTTTTTTTTGTATTTTTCTTATTTTTTCGATTTTTTTTTTCATACACTCTTGCCCTACCATCCAAAATAATACATCATAGGGGCGTTGCATCCCCTTACACTTGAATTTTTACATAACTTTACAAATAACTATTCTAATGACTCGGATTAAGATAATCGAAACACTTGGAGTACTTTTTAAAATATTTAGCACATATGGGGGTTATAATGATGTTCTTCCCCATTACTCCATTACACTAGTACTTTACCCATGAGTCCCAATCGTCCCAAAACAATATGTACAAGGATATGACTCGACTTAGCAACCATGTAATCAATTAGATAATTAACTAAGGGTTTAAACAAATGTTGTCACAATAATGCACTAAAGATGAGTGCATACAAGGTAGGCTAAGGCGATTTGGGTGTACATTTAAGTGGGGTGTAAACAAATTCTTCCTTTAAGTAAAATGCTTAAAGTTAGAAACGAAAAGATAGGCTCTGAGGGGTGTACTAGGGGTATCATTTACTAAAAATGAGTACAACGCAAAGGGTGTGGGAGAATTACTTGACCAATGTAGCCAATGTAATTATAACAAAAACACAGGTGTAAAACAATGGGTTAATCCTAATGCCTCTTATCATGTAGTAAATCTAACTACACGAATGTAGTCTCACTTGTGGCCTCGGAATGGTCCTAACGCAAGTTCTAGAATCTAAGTGCTACTGGTACACACATCATAGCATAAATGCTTTTCCTACCAATTCTAGGGGCGAACCTCACATATTTGGGGGTGGAAAATTTTTTAGTGGTACGGTTTTGTGCTAGTCATATAACTCCTATCCGTGAGACGCTCATTAAGACCAAAGTTTCACTCCTAAATGTTGTAAAAAATTTTAAATTTGGCACTAAAATTGCCCTAACAAGTATTTATCTCAGTTTTATTACACATCTACCATCAAACAAACGAAAAATCAAGCGTAATTGCATTCTCTAAAGTATCGTACTTTACCCCCCCCCCCCCCCCCCTTACACTTAAGATGAACATTGTCCCCAATGTTCAAATAACAAGATGTAAAAGTAAATAAGGTAAAAAAAATGAAATCAAATACTCCCCTGATTCGTTCGGTGGATAAAGAGGTAACATGGTTAGATCTTCTTCCAAGGGAATGTAGAAGCTCCAAGACTAAAGCATCGCCAAAAGCTAGATTCCATAAACATCTCCTTTTCCAAAATAACCTGTTAAACCTGAGAAAACAAACACGAAAACCTGCATAACATCGGCGGGATAAATCTGTATAAGGATATAATGCTTGTGGAATGATTATTTTGCAGATTCCTGGAGTTTATAAGTTAGAGATTTAATAAAACATTTTATGATTCCGGAAGAAAAACAAAACTTTCAAAAATTTCATAAAATTAAAACCTGACGCCGTCAGGTTGTAATGCCTGACGCCGTCAGAAATGATCTGACAGATTTCTCATGTTAAGTTTCCGGAAAATTTCTGGAAAAAAACTATACCTTACTTCCTGGAATTCCTGCAAAACATCATTATGACTCGATACAAGCATTTGACTCAAACAATTACTAATATGTATGTTAATTTAATATTGTTATGATTCATGTTCATTTGTTCTAATAAACCGATTTGGATTTCCCTTACACTTATCTTTTGCAAAATACCTTGATATGTAGTTAAGACGAAGTTAAAAACAAGATAAAGCATTTTCACAATTTAGTTTCGAACATGAATCAATAATAATAAAAATTAAACAAACATACGGAAGCAAATAAAATCAAACAAACAAAAAAATAAACACACAAAGCAAATAAAGCTTGGGTTGCCTCCCAAGAAGCGCTTTTCTTTATTAACGAGTCTTGTAGCTAGACTCAAAGTCACCGTACATTACGTGACTCCATCATTGGTCACGGTTTCTAGGTCATTCTCATTTCCGGTTTTATATTCCGGTCCTAATTTCAAACAATCCTTGTAGAAACCGGATATCCTTTCCATAACATAGTCTACTCCTTTACTTCTATCCTCATCATTCCTATAGTAGACCGCTTGCTTAAGCTCCTTCTCAACATTTGAGAAGTGTTGGAATTGCTCTATCTTATATGGCATTTGGTAGTTTACCTCATCGGTCTCATCCTTAAATCTAACTATCCCTAGGGACGGTTCATAAGTCATTCTAGAGACCTTAACAAATGGTTTTCCAAAAAATACTTGAGTTAAGCATGCATCGATTATTGGGCGGATATCTTCTACAATTACAAAGTCGGTGACATAGGTGAAGTTTCCTACATAAACCGGTAATCCCTTAACTCTTCCCGTGAAGTTACTCATCCAACCCTTATCAGGGAGCATCCTATACCCAAGTTGATTTTTCATTATCAAGTTGTAGTGGGCTCTAGTCATGATGTTTATGGGCGATCTAAGGTCGATGTAAGCTTTCCACACATGCAAATATCCGATGTTGCATGGTATGTTGAGATTAGAAGGGTCGCCCATTTTTATAATTGGTCTACCTAGGAAGTATGGTGTCTCGGGGTCATCGAATAAGTCCGTATGATATGCGCGCTCTTCCTTAGTGGGTAGCCTATTGAAGTAGTCCTCATCATCATCTACTTCTTCATTCTCACTTTTCCTAACTTCTTTATCAACCTCGACTTTCTTAACCTCATCCTCAGGTTCACTATTATCCTCATTCCTATCAATTGGTTTAATAGTGACAATGTTGACGAAGTGGACATGTTTGGATGAAGAGGGGTCTTTTACTTGGGGTCCGCTATTTGTGTTCCTAGCGTCCTTATGTGGAGGTGATAGCACTTGGTTATTGAGGGCTTTCAATAAGTTGTCAATCTTATTGGTCATCTCCGTTTGTTGTTGATTGAATTCGGATTCAAACTTGGCCAAACGAGCTTCTTGAGATGCCATAAATTGGGACATCAATCCTTCAAGATTATTGGTACTACCATTACTGGAAGGATTGTTGTTGAAAGTACGGTTCGAGTTGGAACCGCTTGATTGGAAACGATTAGGTGGGTTGGAAGAATTGGTTTGTTGTGCGTTTTGGTTTTGTCTCCACCTAAGGTTTGGGTGATTTTTCCATGAGGGGTTGTATGAATCACCGTAAGGGTTTGGCTCGGGTTTGAAAGTGTACCACTTGTCTCCCGCTCCGTCGGTACGCGAGGATGCGTAGTCCGCAAAAGCTTGTTCGGGGAGTTCCACGCAATCATGAGTGTCGTGGGGACCACTACATAATTCACATGAAGAAGTGATTTTGTTCACTTGGCATGAAGGTTTAGGAGCCTCGTAGGATTTCATAAGAAACTTGACTTGGTCTTCAAGTTCTATGATCCTACGGTCGGAAGTGCTTGAATTGTTCGAAGGCAAAGATATTGCCTTGACCGTTTTATTCAAATCACGGGGATCATTCCAACTTTCGTTGTCATAAAGAGCAAGATCTTCCAGGAGAGCCCATGATTGTTCCGCACTTAGATCACGTAGCTTACCACCGGCCGATTGGTCAATGGTTTGCCTCGTGGAGAGATTGATGTGGTCATAGAAGATTTGGACTTGGAGCCAAAGTTCTATGCCATGGTGAGGGACTTTTTGGAGTAAGTCCTTGAATCGAGTCCATGCCTCGTAGAGGGTTTCGCCTTGACGTTGTTGGAACATCAAGATATCATTCCTTAGCTTGGTAGTTCTTCCTAGTGGGAAAAACTGAGCAAGGAAACGAGTGGTGAGATCATCCCAAGAGGTGATGGATCCTGCGGGTAGACGCTCTAGCCATTGACTAGCTTGGTCCCGCAGAGAGAATTGAAAGAGACGCAGTCGGGTCGTCTCTCGAGTGGCAACATCAAGGTCTATGGAATCAACGATTTTGAGAAAATCCTTGAGATGTTGATTAGGATCTTCGGAACGAAGTCCATGGAATGCGCATCCGCTTTGCACCAACCGGATGGTGTCGGATCGCAAGGGAGTGACATTGGCTCCTTGAGTGAGCTCAATGGTGTTTCGATAGCCATGGTGGCTAGGACGGGAGTAGTCTCCTAAGGTACGAGCTCTAAGAGGTGGGTGTTGTTGTGGTGGTGGGTTGTTGGGATCAAGGATATTACCACCTTCCATGATGTCGGATGGTAATGGTTACAAACAAAGAAACGAAGAAAAAAAGATAGACTAAAGAAAACCTAGAAAAATAAAATAAAAATCTCACTAGAAAGGAATCTAGTGAGTAGACCGAATAAAATAAAAATTCAACCTAAACAATAACTATTCCCCGGCAGCGGCGCCAAAAACTTGATGCGTGGTTTTGCGACCTTGCAACAGGTTTTACCTCTCGAGGGATCTCAAGAGGCTTACAACCCCACCAGGCAGTGTACCTGACCGATGTAGTATAGTGTAGTGGTAAGTACGGGGTATTGATCGTTCTCCACAGGGAATAGTGTTCGTTAGGTATGAAAAACTACTCTAATTAGGTCTAAGGGTGAAGGAAGATTATTTTTTGTATTTTTATATTTTTAGAAAGCAAGTAAAATCTCGAGTTTGAAAGAGTGGGCAGAATTAGTTGCTAGTCAACTAACCCAAATAACTACAATTGCAAATAAAATAAAATAACTGAAAATGAAAAGGTTGTGGAACTTATATGGAGAGAAATGTGTTTACTTAGATTTCCTTACTCCCTAACTATCTTTTACCGGTTGATTAGTGTGTATTAATTGCGTGGATGACGGGTGTATTCCTTAATACCAATCATGGGGTGGCGTACGTACTTCCCCAACTCTATAAGCTCCTACTTCACTCCTATGTCGAGCCGGCTAAGAAGCTCCTAACATGGGATCACTAGAATTCGCTCATGCATTAAATACAACCATAAAAACCTTAGTACGCATTGGTTCATGTTTCTTAAGACGTTCAAGCAAGTTACCGTATAGGAGGTTAGCCAGTTTTCTTAAGCCTAACATCGATAAACAATCATCCAATACAATTAATAACACACTATCCAACCAATAATTAATAGTTAGGTTTCATTAGATCTAAGCAAACACAAGATAAATCTAGCCTAGCATGTTAAACAAAAGAAAAGAACAAGATATAATCAAACAACACATAGACATATTGAATGATTAATTGATTACTTATCTTCAATTGAACATGGGAGATCCAAGGGTATAAAACCCTTAAAAATGGCAGAAAATTCGTCTTAGGGTTTCTCCTCACAAAGTTGCACACTAATGACTAAAAATTATGAAAATATATATAGGAAAACAGATCTGACGGCATCACGTTATGGAGTGTGACGCCGTCACCTCGCCGCGTTTAGGGTTCCCGGATGGTCTTCCTGACGCCGTCCCTCTTTAATCCTCCAAAATCCGTTCTGGCCCGTCAAGTGTTGACGGCCTTCTTGACGCCGTCCCTCTTTAATCTTCCAAAATCCACTCTGGCGCGTCAATGGTTGACGGCGTCAGAATTGTGCTTGACACCGTCACAGGTACAATTCCAGCAGATTTAGAGACTTTGTCGTTTTCTTCACTTTTATGCTCCAAAAACGTCCAAAATGCTTCCTTTTCCAGATTTCTTCTCCAAAGTACCTAAAATGACAAAAGGAACGATTTAGGGCAATATTTGATCAAATAAATACGATTTAGGGCTTAAATGACCCCCTAAAAGCGGTACACTTTTTGCTTCATCAATACTGCTGCAATATGACTTGATGACGTACGTTGGATGATGATCTCAAAGAATCCTCAAAGATCATCCAAGACAAAAGATTAGTCATCAAAAGTTCACTACTGAATGTACAAAGATTAATGACTTTAAAGAATCAAAGACTACGAGCTAGGAAGTCAAATTCATGTAATAGAATGCTAGAATTCAAAGTGTAATTTCCAGGGTGACCTCCTTTAGTGGGAGATTGTTAGGAATATAAATATTCATATGAAGACTCGGTCACCCCGAGTAATCTATTAGCATTAAGTAGCTCGTAGGATTATTAGTATTAGGTAGTTATTATAGTATTTGTGGAGTTGGGTCGGGTCTTTACCCACTGTCACCTCACTCCACAGCCCACACGGGGCGTCTATGCTTGTATTATAAATACCCCTTCCCACTCAGGGGAAGGGTTGGACCTTCTCACACTTTCAATCTAATACATTCTTATTTCTCTCTCAAGGTTCCCACTTCTCATCCTTTTCTTCTTTCAAATAACACCTAAACTACAAGCACCATACGTATTGTGTTTTGATATTGCTTACAACAACGTATCACGTTACTAGGGAATTTCATGTGAGGGGTTTCACTTGGGTATACCTTTTGACGAGTTTGCTGGGTTTATGACTTAAAGTGCCCTGGCTCCTCAAACGTTTACTACATGACCTCTGAATTATGATAGCCCAAACAATGTTACGTTATATCTATAAATCTAGTGAATCAAGAAACATATACTTCAAAAACAAAGTTTTGAAACATAAACAAACCAACTAAGACTTGACATACACTACCTCAGGTTGCGTGAGTAAGCCATCTAATATTTGAGTCACTTTTGACATCAATCAGATTTCCCTGAACTAAGGTGAGTTCATAGCCTCACTTTTAAATACTTCATAAACCCGTGAGGGGGATATATGCTATAAACCTAAATACAAGTATTTTATCTAGATTGATTATTGTACGAGTACCACCTTTTGCCACTACTACTTAAATTTCATGAACCATAATCACTTGCGAGTAAAAGCGCATATGGTGGATAGATCTATCCGGAGTTTGACAACTCCCATTGGTGTGCCCCTACATGGTAGCAATTAGCACTATATTTGAGAATAAAGAGGTTAACCTTGGCAAGTTACCATACGTCTAGTCACTGATTGGTCTGCAGTGCCATCATTGGACTTGGACATGTTAACGTGGGGTGTCATGAGCTTAGATACAATAATATTACTTTATCTATGGGTGCAACAACGAGGCCCACATGAACTTGTATTCACACTATTACCATCTAAACCTATGAATTTCACTCAACCTTTGTGTTGACCTTTAAGCATGTTATCCCAGGTAACTGAGCACTTATGGTGTAAAACCCAAAATTTCAAAACATGCAAAATTACCAAAATACCCTTGTAACTTAAATTTTCAATTAATACTTGAATAAAACATCAAATAAATCTCAAACTCTTGGAAATTAGCAACATATGAAGTATGATAATTTTTGCATGAACATTTTATTATTCCCGATGTCCTAAAAATATTTGTCACCTCATTAAAAATATTTTTGGCCGAATGTTTTTATACATATGTTTAATTATCTTGTTAAATGAAATAAAAACCAATTAAAAATAAGATAAGCATTACAATTATTAAGGAAATCTTGCAAATCAGAAATTGATCTCATCCAAATCAATCTTGGGCCAAAATTTATGCCCTCACCTCATTATATCACACGGTCTCATTTATTCTTCCTTTTATATTCACAAAAACCTAACCGATCAAAACATTAAATCCAAAATCGATCACCACAATTTTCCTGCAAGTCTTGGTATTTTTCCTTGGTGCATTTTAGTTATAAGGATGCTAGAAAAATGGGAGTTCGAATTTTTGAAGCTTGGTTCATTGGTTTTGAGTTTTGTTCGTGTTTTATTCCTGCCGAGAAGAAATAGTTTGCCTCACCTCATTTGATCAATCTAAAAATCATCTGGTATTTTTTATGACTCTCTTTACATCATACATGAACTAAATAAAATGTTTATCTTGATCCATGCATGCTAATCTGGTCGCTTGAAATTAATCGAACTATAAACCCTAAAAACGTGCAAAAATTAGAATCGACATTATATGAATTTTATAAATCTCAAACATATTTTTATGGTCTGTACTATGATATAATTGATCTGTAAAAATTGGATTCGAAGTTGTTTGAAGCCTAGAACACTGATTCGTAATTTAATTGGTTTATGGTTTATATCGGCCAGAAAATAAAGGAAGAATAAATTCGAATGGGATTAGGGTTTTGGGTTATGATGATGAATTTGATGAAATAAATGTGTTTTAAGGTTGAATCAATGATTGGTATTGATTGGAAAATTTTAGGGTTAGGGTTTGTATTTTAAATTAAAACCGATTTAATATTTAATAAAGTTTTGGGTATGTTTTGTAAATTCATAAACTTGTGGGTTATTTTTGTAAGACACTTTGGACCAGGGGTCAATCGTATAAAATATTATATGGGGGTCTTATGTGTAAAATTTTTAATTAAAAGGTTTAAATGGTAAATTGTTTATTTATGCAATTCGTTTTGAAAATTTAATAAAAGGAGGGACTTGTTTTGTAAATTATGAAAAGTGAAGGGTATTTCGTATAAACATTTATGTAAGGGGTATAATGTGTAATTTTGAATAATTGAAGGCCTAATGTGTAAATATGAATATTGTAAGGATTAAATTGTAATTTAATTAATTAAAAGGTTTAGATTGTAATTTAATTTATTTAAAGGGTTTAACTTGTAAAATTGTTGAATCTAATGGATTGGAATTGTAATTATGGAAAACTTAGGGGATAAAATGAATAACTTGTAATATTGCACTTTAAACCTTTATCTTTGGCATATTTACATTTAAAACCCTGAAATCCCTAAACTATCATGACTTGCTAAAATAAATCCTATTTCCATAATAATGTTTAATAAATGACTTAACCTAATTACTTTATGGAAGTTATCTAATTATGGAAATTTTCTATTTTGGAAACTTGCTAAATAAGGAAACTTTCTAAAAATGGAAACTTGCTAATTTTGGAAACCTGCTAAAAATAGAAGTTACTTAAAATGGAAAGTTAACTAAAAACCCATTTGTAATTCTGTCTTCTACTCCTTTAGGTTCGAGGAAGGAGTGACTTGATCCTTGTCAGTTTGCTACTCTTATGTTTTGCTTGCTTTTGAATAAGGTACAGATATTCTACCCTTTCTCAGTAAGGGTGTCCTTCTCATGTCTTTTGATCTTGATTCACTATAGGATTCCCTAAGCCATTGCAATGTTCCCTGATACTTTGATTCGTTCTTCATGTTTCACTTACATCTGTTTATATTGGTTTGATTTTGATCTGAGCCTTTTATTTGGGGCTTTCTTATTGAATCTATGCCTTTGCTATTGATGCGCGTGATGTGTCGTTGCGGTTTAGCAGTATTAATGCCTACTCAAGTTTTAAATTTATGTTTAGCCGACTTATCAATAACACACACACTTAACTAGCAGTGTACCCGGTCAGTATGAATATAATGGTAAGCAGAGTGTCGATCACTAAGAGTGGAACGTATTATCTAGTTATTCTAATCAGTATTTTAATATCCCAACTTAGTTATACAACCTAATCTAACGCAAGGGGGTTCAGCCTGAGAGACTGGCACAGTTTGGTTATAATTAAATAGAAAACTAAACTAATGAGCACGAATCAGCGATTAGCACACACGTACACAAATAGATACTCGAGACAATAAGAAGACCTGTCCTGATAATTAAATAGCTTGTCACTTGTTTTATTGCTAGTTTTATATGAAGTGTATATAATTAAACCTTTCTCGTTGGCTCTAATCTTATCGGCGAGTAAACCCTTAATGATTACTTATGTCTATCCTACTTTTCTAGAGACGCTAGAATAAATAGGCGAGGAAGGGGCATGGTGACCCAAGCAAGACTCAGCTAGACACAGAGGTTATCAATGCACTAATAAAAGTCACCAAAGACATCAACATATAAACTTTAATTAATGGGAAAGCAATATTAAGGGGAGTGCATGATCTTCCGTAGTCACATGACACAAGCCCATCAATCCTGATGAATTAAAGCGTACTAAAACAATAAAACAAAACTACTTAATGAATTGAATACATGCAGGACCTTCTTACAGCTCTTGTATCTTTGTTTGAGGTGTGTCTTGTGCTGCTTGGTCGTCTGAATTCGGCTCTAGGGTTATATAAAAGGTCTCTTAAATTCGTCTGACCTTGGGGTATTTATAGTTTCTGTCTGAGGGATCGATGCGGCGCATTGAGTTGATAGATGCGGCGCATTGACTTAACTTCGCGTGGGGTCCAAGATTAATATATTCTGGAATATTCGTACACCGTCTTCAGATGCGGCGTAACTTGATATTTGTATGCGGCGCATGTACTCTAGCTGTCTTGGATTCTAACTGGTGAAATCTTGATAGTGATACGCCGTATGTTAGAAGTATATTGCGGCGTATCTGGAGTAGAACGAGCTTGATCTTCTTCTTTGACCAAAGTTTTATATGCGGCGCATGACAGAATTTCATGCGGCGCATTCTTCAAAGTCAGGCAATAGTCTTCGAATTCATCGAAGTATGATATTGCGTTGTATCTGTTGAGTGAGATACGGCGCATCTTATGGATTTCAGTAGACTTTTGACATCTCGCTTGTTTTGCTCCATAATTAGTCCAAAATCGCCAAGTTTCACATAATGCTTGTTTTTACCTGAGAATTACTAAAGTAAACATTAATGTATCGATTCTCATATATAATATAATAAAACAATTCAAATAAATAGGATAAATGATGATAATAAAATGTACTTATTTGAGTTCATCAAATATCCCCCCACTTGAACTTTACTTGTCCCCAAGTAAACCTTAGAATTAATCATATGAAAATGTATCCTAAAAGATATTAGGATTTATTTTTATATTTAAGCACGTATTCGTTTTGTCATAATCACACAACCAAACACTTAATGAAGTAGAAACCAAAATAATTTTTAATGTAAAACAATTCTAAATCGTTTAGTTGCTTAGTCGTGACGAATATTCTATCATAGGCTTGGCAAGTATACGCATCTCCCCCACTAAAGCCAAGGAGTAACAAGTCTAAAGCGGTAAAAAGGGTTTGTTGGTTAAGGGTTGATCATCCTTTTTAATCTCTATCGATCTCATATTCCAGAAAAGGCGACAAAATTACAAATACATGATCGAATCCACGACCACGATACTTGCAATTGCTCAATTCCTTAACTCGAATGGGCTAAAGATAGGACCAAGTAATCTTCACCAATAATATTATATCAAAAAGGGCGAAAAAATCATAAATACATAGCCGAATCCACGACTACGATACTTAAGATTGCTCAAATCCCTAATCTCAATAAATCAAAGGTTTGGATGAAGAATGATATAGGGTATGGATAATATTTGGGATACAAATTGGTGTAAAATGAAAAATAAACAAAACAGATAAATTAAAATCCTAAGTGTGGTTAATCACTTTCCCAACCATCCCATGAATAAGACTCATATCATTGAATAACTCACGCTTTAACACTTGAAACACACGCTTTAGGTAGACACGAATTATACTCAACAAAATCTCAATCAAAGAATAACCTTAGTTGGCGTTCCCATAACGGCCAACTCCCATTCAATCCATAAATATACAACAAAAAATAGTGGTTATATCTCCCACTTAATACAAAACTTTACATAAGTTGGTTAAAACAAACTTCCAACTTTTCCTTCTTTTTTTTTTTTTTTTTTTTTTTTTTTTTTTTTTTTTTTTTTTTGACATCAACATATATGTGTAAAATTTCACAACTTTTCTATCACTATTTTTCCGGATAATTTTTCCATACTCTTCATACTTTCAGAAATAACTGTAATAGTGAAAGTAGCAAACACACGAAAAATAAACTAAAAGTTATACAATATTTACTTTCATACCAATTACATTGTGCAATTTCCCGACCTAACCAAAGATAATGAATTACGCACGCGAACACAGGTAATGTAAGGAAACACACTTTGCCTAAAGCAATTAACCACGGATTTTAATCTACAGGGTAGGCTAAGGTGTAAGGGTGTATCGAAACATTATAACAAAGGTGTAAGAAACGAAAGGAATGGCTCTGAGGGTTTTTCTAGGGGTATCTTACTCTAAAAGTAAGAGTAAACAAAGGGTTTATACGGGGGTTAACTAACCAGTGTAGTTAGTTAATATCACATAACATATAAAGGCTATTTGGGTGTAATCCTAGAAATTTACCAATTTAGACAAGTCACTCCAATTATATAGATAATACTCATTATGGTGGTCTCGAATAGTATACAAGCCAAGTTCTAAAGTTTACAAGTCACCGGCACACTAAAGTTTTAATATTTTTGAAAGAATAGAGTTATGTGTGTGGTTATGTAATTTAGACTTTAAACAAAAACATGCTAAAAAAAATTTAATTTTGATATATTAAGCGCATTTTAAGCATATTTTGAAAAAGTTTAGGACAAGTAAGTGTTCTAATTCTCCATCCCCCCACTTAAGTTAAACAATGTCCTCGTTGTTTGTGTCAAAGGTTAAAAACTGGAAAATAAAAGAATTAGAACAGAAAAACTCCCCTGAGATTTGCTCGGTATGATCCTCCATTTTTCGTATAAGAGCAAAAATCAACTTTCTTGTGGATGAGAACGTTTAAGCTTCATAAATGATGTATCCACAAAAATGCAAGAATCTATAATACCATTTAGACTTTAACACACCTGAGTTAAGAAGGTTCAAACTTGCATAATACATTAGTAGTTAGTAAAAATAAAACCTAAAAAATTAAACTGTAAATCATCAGGTCAGTCGATACGCCGTATCTTATGGAAGAAGATACGCCGTATCGAGCCTGGAATAAATACGAATCAGAATAAAAGATGCGTCGCATCCTTAACCAGGGATGCGCCGCATTAAATAAACTAACAGAAAGTTTTAAAGTCAAAAATAAAAATGCAGAAAATGAAATAAGATATGACCAGTGCAGGTGATACGTCGCATCTTATGATGGAGATGCGCCGCATCTTCTGCAGGTCTGACAGACTCGACACAGAACAGAAAAGTAAAAAAATTCCCTTCGGGTTGTCTCCCGGTCAGCACTTGTCTTTATTCCAGAGTCTTCAAGTTAGACTCACGTTCAGCTCCTTATTTCAATACTTCGGGTTCAAACTCCACCACCTCGTTCTCAGTATCCTCAATTTTATTATCAAAGTATTTTTTAACTCGTTGCCCGTTTACCTTGAATATATAACCATTTTTATCGCATATTTCAATAGTCCCATATGGATACACTTTCTTGACAACGAACGGACCCGTCCATCTTGATTTAAGTTTACCTGGATACATCTTTAATCGAGAATTAAATAGCAGCACTTTTTCTCCAATAGTAAACATTTTATCCCCATGTAACCTCGAGTCATGCCATCTTTTAGTTCTTTCTTTGTAGATCTTAGTATTTCTGTAGGCCTCATCTCTTAGTTCGTAGAGTTCATTGAGTTCCATGAAATGGTTCTTCGTTGCAGCTTCCATATCCATGTTACATTTCTTCAAAGCCCAATATGCACTTTGTTCTATTTCGACCGGTAGGTGGCATGCTTTTCCGTATACAAGACGAAATGGAGTGCATCCCGTCGGTGTCTTATAGGCTGTACGAAATGCCCATAAAGCATCATTTAACTTGTCAGACCACCCTTTCGGATTATATCCAGTCGTTTTTTTCTAGAATCCGTTTTATAGCCCTATTGGTTACTTCAGTTTGCCCATTGGATTGAGGATGGTATGCAGTGGAAACCCTATGATACACTCCATATTGTTGCAAAGCTCTTCCTAGATGGTGATTACAAAAGTGTGTTCCCCTATCACTAATCAATGCTTTAGGAACTCCAAACCTAGCGAACAAACTTTGCAAAAATTTAAGCACTACCTTGCTGTCGTTTGTTGGTAACGCTTGCGCTTCGATCCATTTTGATACGTAATCAACAGCAACCAAAATATACTTATTACCTTTAGATTCAGGAAACGGTCCCATGAAGTCCAATCCCCATATGTCGAAAACTTCACATACTTGGATATAGTTTTGCGGCATTTCGTTTCTTGATGTAATATTTCCGGATCGTTGACACGCATCACATCCTTTTATATAATCTTTTGCATCATCCAGCATAGTGGGCCAATAAAATCCTGCATCAAGGATTTTCCTTTTTGTAATAATTGCACCATGATGTCCCCCCGTCGGCCCTGAATGGCAATGTGCCAATATTGCTGGGACATCATCTCCATCTACGCATCTTCGTATAATATTGTCAGGACATAATTTAAAGGCATAAGGTTCATCCCAAATATACTCACTAGCGCGAGTTAGAAACCTTCTTTTCTCGTCGGATGTTAGCCCTTTTGGAATTTCATTTGCAACAATAAAGTTTATATAGTCGGCATACCATGGTGTATTATCATTGCTCTTAATTCTTACCATCATAAGGTGTTCATCAGGAAAGATATCAGCGATTTCCCTTTCATCAAGCACCTCCATATCAGGGTTTTCAAGTCTAGATAAGTGGTCAGCAGCTAGATTCTCGGCACCCTTTTTATCTTTAATTTCAATATCGAATCCTTGGAGCAATAAAACCCACCTAATAAGCCTTGTCTTGGCATCCTGTTTATTGAACAAATACTTCAAAGCAGAATGGTCAGTGTAAACCATAGTTTTTGACAATATAAGATATGACCTAAATTTATCGAATGCAAAAACTACTGCTAAAAGTTCTTTTTCCGTGGTGGTGTAATGTTCTTGGGCATTATTTAATGTTTTGCTAGCATAATAAATTGGCTTAAATTTCTTTTCTATCTTTTGGCCAAGTACAGCTCCAACAGCATAATCACTAGCATCACACATTAGTTCAAAAGGCATATTCCAATCTGGCGAAATTATAATAGGTGAAGTAGTTAGTTTTTCTTTAAGTATATTAAACGCCTTTTTGCAATCTTCAGAAAAATCAAACTTCGCATCTTTTAGCAATAATTGGGTCATAGGCCTAGATATCATTGAAAAATCCTTTATGAACCTACGATAAAATCCAGCATGCCCTAAAAAACTTCTAACACCTTTTACATTAGTGGGGTAAGGTAGTTTGGCAATTACATCAATTTTAGCTTTGTCGACTTCTATAACTTTCCCAGAAATCTTATGTCCTAACACAATTTCCTCTCTAACCATAAAATGACATTTTTCCCAATTAAGAACAAGGTTAGTTTCTTCACACCTAGCAAGCATTTTATCAAGTTTAAAGAGACAATCACTAAATGAGTTACCGAACACCGAGAAGTCGTCCATGAAGACTTCCATAAAGTCTTCTACCATTTCATGGAAGATAGCCGTCATACAACGTTGGAAAGTAGCAGGGGCGTTGCATAGTCCGAACGACATTCTCCTATAGGCGAAGATTCCATAAGGGCAGGTGAAATTCGTCTTCTCTTGATCCTCGGGGCAATGGGTATTTGGAAGAAACCTGAAAAACCATCTAAAAAACAATAATAATCATATCCTGATAGTCTTTCTAACATTTGATCAATAAATGGAAGAGGGAAGTGATCTTTTCGCGTAGCATCATTGAGTTTGCGGTAGTCGATGCAAACTCTCCATCCAGTAACAGTTCTTGAAGGGATTAGCTCATTGTCGTCATTGAGTACTACCGTCATTCCTCCTTTTCTTGGTACAACGTGGATAGGACTGACCCACGAGCTGTCAAAAATTGGGTAGATAAGTCCGGAGTCAAGTAATTTCACAATTTCATTTTTCACCACATCTTGGACTTTTGGATTCAAACGCCTTTGGGGTTGGATAGTTGGTTTGAATTCATCTTCCATAAGGATTTTATGTGTACAGAATGACGGGCTAATTCCCTTAATATCAGACATATTCCATGCTAATGCTCCTCTTCGTTTATATAGTACCTCATCTTTTCCTATGGTAAGAGTTATCTTTGGGGTCTTCCGAACCAGTTGGGGAAAATATCGAACATTGTTCCTGAAAATTAAAGACAGGTAGATTTCAAAGTAAAAACTTCCTAGTGTAAGGGTAAGTTAGAATATTTTCCGTTCGGGAATAAGAAAAATAAAAGTTGCTGATATCTGTAGACGATGCGCCGTATCCAGAAGGTTGGATACGCCGTATCTTATTACGTTAAAATTTAATCAGACTTTTATTCAGAAAACAGATACACCGCTTATGAATTAGAATGCGCCGTATCAAGTTTAAATTATCAAAAATCGATTATATTTATTAAAATTAAATGCGTCGTATTAACAAAAGCTAATGCGCCGTATTTTTGTTACGTTTCAAAATACAAGATTTTTGATTTAGTAGATGCGCCGTATCGATAAAGATCGATGCGTCACTTCTGTTTAATAATTTGAAAAACTGTTTTTAATTTAAATAGAAAATACGCCGTATCTGTTAAAACAGATGCGTCGTTTGGCCTTAGCGTTTAGAAAAATTTCTTATTAAAAACAGAATACGCCGTATCTTGGGGAAAGATGCGTCGTACTCGAATTTATTAAACGCGTTGTATTTTATAAAAATTAAACGCAATACGCCGTATCAGTGAAAACAGATCCGCCTTATCGTTTGTATTAGCACAATACAACGACAGCAGAATGCAGAAAAAATAAACCCTATTTCCATAATAATGTTTAATAAATGAAATATGGAAAGTTGTCATATGTAACCCTAAACTATCATGACTTGCTAAAATAAACCCTATTTCCATAATAATGTTTAATAAATGACTTAACCTAATTACTTTATGGAAGTTATCTAATTATGGAAATTTGCTATTTTTGAAACTTGCTAAATAAGGAAACTTTCTAAAAATGGAAACTTACTAATTTTGGAAACCTGCTAAAAATAAAAGGTACTTAAAATGGAAAGTTAACTAAAAACACATTTGTAATTCTGTCTTCTACTCCTTTAGGTTCGAGGAAGGAGTAACTTGATCCTTGTCAGTTTGCTACTCTTGTGTTTTGCTTGCTTTTGAATAAGGTACAGATATTCTACCCTTTCTCAGTAAGGGTGTCCTTCTCATGTCTTTTGATCTTGATTCACTATAGGATTCCCTAAGCCATTGCTATGTTCCCTGATACTTTGATTCGTTCTTCATGTTTCACTTACATCTGTTTATATTGGTTTGATTTTGATCTGAGCCTTTTATTTGGGGCTTTCTTATTGAATCTGAGCCTTTTATTTGGGGCCGAAATTTATGCCCTCACCTCATTATATCACACGGTTTCATTTATTCTTCCTTTTATATTCACAAAAACCTAACCGATCAAAACATTAAATCCAAAATCGATCACCACAATTTTCCTGCAAGTCTTGGTATTTTTCCTAGGTGCATTGGAGTTAGAAGGATGCTAGAAAAATGGGAGTTCAAATTTTTGAAGCTTGGTTCGTTGGTTTTGAGTTTTGTTCGTGTTTTATTCCTGCCGAGAAGAAATAGTTTGCCTCACCTCATTCGATCAATCTAAAAATCATCTGGTATTTTTTATGACTCTCTTTACATCATACATGATCTAAATAAAATGTTTATCTTGATCCATGCATGCTAATCTGGTCGCTTGAAATTAATCGAACTATAAACCCTAAAAACGTGCAAAAATTGGAATCGATCTTATATGAATTTTATAAATCTCAAACATATTTTTATGGTCTGTACTATGATATAATTGATCTGTAAAAATTGGATTCGAAGTTGTTTGAAGCCTAGAACACTGATTCGTAATTTAATTGGTTTATGGTTTATATCGGCCAGAAAATAAAGGAAGAATAAATTCGAATGGGATTAGGGTTTTGGGTTATGATGATGAATTTGATGAAATAAATGTGTTTTAAGGTTGAATCAATGATTGGTATTTATTGGAAAATTTTAGGGTTAGGGTTTGTATTTTAAATTAAAATCGATTTAATGTTTAATAAAGTTTTGGGTATGTTTTGTAAATTCATAAACTTGTGGGTTATTTTTGTAAGACACTTTGGACCAGGGGTCAATCGTATAAAATATTATATGGGGGTCTTATGTGTAAAATTTTTAATTAAAAGGTTTAAATGGTAAATTGTTTATTTATGCAATTCGATTTGTAAATTTAATAAAAAGAGGGACTTATTTTGTAAATTATAAAAAGTGAAGGGCATTTCGTATAAACATTTATGTAAGGGGTATAATGTGTAATTTTGAATAATTGAAGGCTTAATGTGTAAATATGAATATTCTAAGGATTAAATTGTAATTTAATTAATTAAAAGGTTTATATTGTAATTTAATTTATTTAAAGGGTTTAACTTGTAAAACTGTTGAATCTAAAGGATTGAAATTGTAATTATGGGAAACTTATGGGATAAAATGAATACCTTGTAATATTGCACTTTAAACCTTGATCTTTGGCATATTTGCATTAAAAACCCTGAAATATGGAAAGTTGTCATATGTAACCCTAAACTATCATGACTTGCTAAAATAAACCCTATTTCCATAATAATGTTTAATAAATGACTTAACCTAATTACTTTATAGAAGTTATCTAATTATGGAAATTTGCTATTTTGGAAACTTGCTAAATAAGGAAACTTTCTAAAAATGGAAACTTACTAATTTTGGAAACCTGCTAAAAATAGAAGTTACTTAAAATGGAAAGTTAACTAAAAACACATTTGTAATTCTGTCTTCTACTCCTTTAGGTTCGAGGAAGGAGTAACTTGATCCTTGTCAGTTTGCTACTCTTGTGTTTTGCTTGCTTTTGAATAAGGTACAGATATTCTACCCTTTCTCGGTAAGGGTGTCCTTCTTATGTCTTTTGATCTTGATTCACTATAGGATTCCCTAAGCCATTGCTATGTTCCCTGATACTTTGATTCGTTCTTCATGTTTCACTTACATCTGTTTATATTGGTTTGATTTTGATCTGAGCCTTTTATTTGGGGCTTTCTTATTGAATCTATGCCTTTGCTATGCTTTCCTTGATTTGTGAACTTTGATTTGCTTTCCTTGATTCGTAAACCTTGCTATGATTCCTTTGATACTTGATATAACCTGTTCATCACCTGGTAACCTGAATAATTAAGACCCTTGGATTCTTGAAGGCTCATAGGATATTATAACCGGATGTAAAAACTTTTCTTAATTACATATAAAAATGTTTAAGGAAAAACTACTTTTAAAGACTTTCTTTATGAAAACTGTTTTAAAGATCACTTTTATGAAAGCCACTATTAAAGGATTACTTTTAACACTATGATATGAACATTTAATATAAACCTTTAAATTGAACCTTTGTTATGGACCTTTGAACAAATTGATATGAACCTTCTGATATTTGACCTTCTGATATTGACCTTTCTGATATTGGACCTTCTTATATTGAACCCTCTGATATGAACCTTCTGATTTGAACCTTTGCTCTAACCCTTGTATTGATCTCCTATCTTGAAACTTGATATGATACACTTGAAATGGAAACTTGACTTGAACCGCTTGATATGAAACTTGATACCTGATACTTGACACTTGATACCTGATACTTGACACTTGATACCTGATACTTGATACCTGATACTTGATACTTGATACTTGACCTTGACCCATAGTTTGAGACTACGAGCCACCCACTAGGCATGAGGGTTTCATGTCCCTGTCATTGATTAACCGATGGCTTGACTCTAGGGCAGGAGAGTGATGACCTATCCCGTCCCTGACTTGATACTTGACTTGTTACGTAGAGGAAGACATTGTGGCCTACTGGGGCGTATGGATGCATCCTAGATTTGACCTGACTTGATTTGTTATATTATTTGTTATACTTGGTGACTGATGGTGTGTGCGATACACGTCTTTCACATCCTGGGAGCTCATGACTCCAACCCCTGGAGGTTATCCCCTCACCCTGTACTTGGTATGCTGAGGTCTCCCCTCCATACACCCTGATATTTGATTTGATTTGATTTGGGCTCGTAGTGGATTTCTGTTTTCCTGCACCTTATAACCTTTACCTTTCATTACTGTTACCATTTACTTATGCCTTAACTCTGACTGATTCATATTTCATTTACTGTTCTTTATTCTGTATTACTGCTTTGTTATCGTTATATCTGTTCACTGAGCTCTCGTAGCTCAGCCGCATTTCTTTTCCTGCGGCAGGTTTTAGTTGGGAAGCTGGGTATAAGTGGAGAGTATCTTGGACTTAGAAGACCTTACTAGCTATTGAGGATGACTAGAAGAATTTATGATTAGACTTGGAAATTATTGTATTATAACCTTGTAGTTTCAGATTTTCCATTGTAACCATTGAAATTCAATTGTATTATTTATGTCATATGCTTGTGTTTGTTCTGATATGAAACCATTATTGTGACATCTTTACCCTTGTCGGGTCGGGGTGTTACAATTTATGGTATCAGAGACCAGGCTGGCGACTCGTAATACATTTACCCTTGACCTGTGAGTTTTGGACCATTAGGCTTCCACTGTAAGAACATAGGAGAACACCTTGAGAACTTGCTTTAGGATTTCTTAATATGAACTTAAGTTTTGACCAGTGAGGAATGGGTAGACTATAAGGCATTTGTTTAAGTATCATTGCTTCCGCATCACTCTAATTCGTGCCTTGCTATGACATTTGATCTTGTTGACCTCTGAGACTGTAGAAGTACTAGTTGGATTAAGATAGGTTGCTTTGCTTACGACCTGAGATAAAGTATGATCATCATGAAGGCATATTTATGTGGTGCTAGTATTATGACGTCTGGCCAACGTGATAATACTTACGCCATATAACGTGCCCTCATTGTGGCCATAGGATATCTTGGGAAGTACCTAAGAAGTTTATAATTTGATCTCCGTTGGATTATCCGTGATTAGTGAGACTTTAGGTTCATTCTACCTATGCGTATACTCTGCCTTTGTTCATTAGATATCAGGATGAGTTCGGACTCTCGTTTTGCATTCTGTTGACCTCAGTTATAAATCTTGAACTCTTGTAGAGCTCTCTACTATTGATACAGTTAATTTGATCTGAAATCTTGTTCGTATTTCCATATGAGTTTTCCTTTTTGGAAGAACCTCCCCGGGCGTGAGAATGTTTGTAACGATCTTTTGCGATTTGCTACGACTTCGTCTAACCTTGCGACTTCAAATTTCGAGGACGAAAATTTTCTTTTAGAGGGGAAGAAGTTGTAAAACCCAAAATTTCAAAACATGCAAAATTACCAAAATACCCTTGTAACTTAAAATTTCAATTAATACTTGAATAAAACATCAAATAAATCCCAAACTCTTGGAAATTAGCAACATATGAAGTATGATAATTTTTGCATGAACATTTTATTATTCCCGATGTCCTAAAAATATTTGTCACCTCATTAAAAATATTTTTGGCCGAATGTTTTTATACATATGTTTAATTATCTTGTTAAATGAAATAAAAACCAATTAAAAATAAGATAAGCATTACAATTATTAAGGAAATCTTGCAAATCAGAAATTGATCTCATCCAAATCAATCTTGGGCCGAAATTTATGCCCTCAACTCATTATATCACACGGTTTCATTTATTCTTCCTTTTATATTCACAAAAACCTAACCGATCAAAACATTAAATCCAAAATCGATCACCACAATTTTCCTGCAAGTCTTGGTATTTTTCCTAGGTGCATTGGAGTTAGAAGGATGCTAGAAAAATGGGAGTTCAAATTTTTGAAGCTTGGTTCGTTGGTTTTGAGTTTTGTTCGTGTTTTATTCCTGCCGAGAAGAAATAGTTTGCCTCACCTCATTCGATCAATCTAAAAATCATCTGGTATTTTTTATGACTCTCTTTACATCATACATGATCTAAATAAAATGTTTATCTTGATCCATGCATGCTAATCTGGTCGCTTGAAATTAATCGAACTATAAACCCTAAAAACGTGCAAAAATTGGAATCGATCTTATATGAATTTTATAAATCTCAAACATATTTTTATGGTCTGTACTATGATATAATTGATCTGTAAAAATTGGATTCGAAGTTGTTTGAAGCCTA
This sequence comes from Artemisia tridentata subsp. tridentata, assembly GCA_021014915.2. NCBI lineage: Eukaryota > Viridiplantae > Streptophyta > Magnoliopsida > Asterales > Asteraceae > Artemisia > Artemisia tridentata. The sequence continues at coordinate 95,853,380 of CP139503.1, forward strand.
GAACACTGATTCGTAATTTAATTGGTTTATGGTTTATATCGGCCAGAAAATAAAGGAAGAATAAATTCGAATGGGATTAGGGTTTTGGGTTATGATGATGAATTTGATGAAATAAATGTGTTTTAAGGTTGAATCAATGATTGGTATTTATTGGAAAATTTTAGGGTTAGGGTTTGTATTTTAAATTAAAATCGATTTAATGTTTAATAAAGTTTTGGGTATGTTTTGTAAATTCATAAACTTGTGGGTTATTTTTGTAAGACACTTTGGACCAGGGGTCAATCGTATAAAATATTATATGGGGGTCTTATGTGTAAAATTTGTAATTAAAAGGTTTAAATGGTAAATTGTTTATTTATGCAATTCGATTTGTAAATTTAATAAAAAGAGGGACTTATTTTGTAAATTATAAAAAGTGAAGGGTATTTCGTATAAACATTTATGTAAGGGGTATAATGTGTAATTTTGAATAATTGAAGGCTTAATGTGTAAATATGAATATTCTAAGGATTAAATTGTAATTTAATTAATTAAAAGGTTTATATTGTAATTTAATTTATTTAAAGGGTTTAACTTGTAAAACTGTTGAATCTAAAGGATTGAAATTGTAATTATGGGAAACTTATGGGATAAAATGAATAACTTGTAATATTGCACTTTAAACCTTGATCTTTGGCATATTTGCATTAAAAACCCTGAAATATGGAAAGTTGTCATATGTAACCCTAAACTATCATGACTTGCTAAAATAAACCCTATTTCCATAATAATGTTTAATAAATGACTTAACCTAATTACTTTATAGAAGTTATCTAATTATGGAAATTTGCTATTTTAGAAACTTGCTAAATAAGGAAACTTTCTAAAAATGGAAACTTACTAATTTTGGAAACCTGCTAAAAATAGAAGTTACTTAAAATGGAAAGTTAACTAAAAACACATTTGTAATTCTGTCTTCTACTCCTTTAGGTTCGAGGAAGGAGTAACTTGATCCTTGTCAGTTTGCTACTCTTGTGTTTTGCTTGCTTTTGAATAAGGTACAGATATTCTACCCTTTCTCAGTAAGGGTGTCCTTCTCATGTCTTTTGATCTTGATTCACTATAGGATTCCCTAAGCCATTGCTATGTTCCCTGATACTTTGATTCGTTCTTCATGTTTCACTTACATCTGTTTATATTGGTTTGATTTTGATCTGAGCCTTTTATTTGGGGCTTTCTTATTGAATCTGAGCCTTTTATTTGGGGCCGAAATTTATGCCCTCACCTCATTATATCACACGGTTTCATTTATTCTTCCTTTTATATTCACAAAAACCTAACCGATCAAAACATTAAATCCAAAATCGATCACCACAATTTTCCTGCAAGTCTTGGTATTTTTCCTAGGTGCATTGGAGTTAGAAGGATGCTAGAAAAATGGGAGTTCAAATTTTTGAAGCTTGGTTCGTTGGTTTTGAGTTTTGTTCGTGTTTTATTCCTGCCGAGAAGAAATAGTTTGCCTCACCTCATTCGATCAATCTAAAAATCATCTGGTATTTTTTATGACTCTCTTTACATCATACATGATCTAAATAAAATGTTTATCTTGATCCATGCATGCTAATCTGGTCGCTTGAAATTAATCGAACTATAAACCCTAAAAACGTGCAAAAATTGGAATCGATCTTATATGAATTTTATAAATCTCAAACATATTTTTATGGTCTGTACTATGATATAATTGATCTGTAAAAATTGGATTCGAAGTTGTTTGAAGCCTAGAACACTGATTCGTAATTTAATTGGTTTATGGTTTATATCGGCCAGAAAATAAAGGAAGAATAAATTCGAATGGGATTAGGGTTTTGGGTTATGATGATGAATTTGATGAAATAAATGTGTTTTAAGGTTGAATCAATGATTGGTATTTATTGGAAAATTTTAGGGTTAGGGTTTGTATTTTAAATTAAAATCGATTTAATGTTTAATAAAGTTTTGGGTATGTTTTGTAAATTCATAAACTTGTGGGTTATTTTTGTAAGACACTTTGGACCAGGGGTCAATCGTATAAAATATTATATGGGGGTCTTATGTGTAAAATTTGTAATTAAAAGGTTTAAATGGTAAATTGTTTATTTATGCAATTCGATTTGTAAATTTAATAAAAAGAGGGACTTATTTTGTAAATTATAAAAAATGAAGGGCATTTCGTATAAACATTTATGTAAGGGGTATAATGTGTAATTTTGAATAATTGAAGGCTTAATGTGTAAATATGAATATTCTAAGGATTAAATTGTAATTTAATTAATTAAAAGGTTTATATTGTAATTTAATTTATTTAAAGGGTTTAACTTGTAAAACTGTTGAATCTAAAGGATTGAAATTGTAATTATGGGAAACTTATGGGATAAAATGAATAACTTGTAATATTGCACTTTAAACCTTGATCTTTGGCATATTTGCATTAAAAACCCTGAAATATGGAAAGTTGTCATATGTAACCCTAAACTATCATGACTTGCTAAAATAAACCCTATTTCCATAATAATGTTTAATAAATGACTTAACCTAATTACTTTATAGAAGTTATCTAATTATGGAAATTTGCTATTTTGGAAACTTGCTAAATAAGGAAACTTTCTAAAAATGGAAACTTACTAATTTTGGAAACCTGCTAAAAATAGAAGTTACTTAAAATGGAAAGTTAACTAAAAACACATTTGTAATTCTGTCTTCTACTCCTTTAGGTTCGAGGAAGGAGTAACTTGATCCTTGTCAGTTTGCTACTCTTGTGTTTTGCTTGCTTTTGAATAAGGTACAGATATTCTACCCTTTCTCGGTAAGGGTGTCCTTCTTATGTCTTTTGATCTTGATTCACTATAGGATTCCCTAAGCCATTGCTATGTTCCCTGATACTTTGATTCGTTCTTCATGTTTCACTTACATCTGTTTATATTGGTTTGATTTTGATCTGAGCCTTTTATTTGGGGCTTTCTTATTGAATCTATGCCTTTGCTATGCTTTCCTTGATTTGTGAACTTTGATTTGCTTTCCTTGATTCGTAAACCTTGCTATGATTCCTTTGATACTTGATATAACCTGTTCATCACCTGGTAACCTGAATAATTAAGACCCTTGGATTCTTGAAGGCTCATAGGATATTATAACCGGATGTAAAAACTTTTCTTAATTACATATAAAAATGTTTAAGGAAAAACTACTTTTAAAGACTTTCTTTATGAAAACTGTTTTAAAGATCACTTTTATGAAAGCCACTATTAAAGGATTACTTTTAACACTATGATATGAACATTTAATATAAACCTTTAAATTGAACCTTTGTTATGGACCTTTGAACAAATTGATATGAACCTTCTGATATTTGACCTTCTGATATTGACCTTTCTGATATTGGACCTTCTTATATTGAACCCTCTGATATGAACCTTCTGATTTGAACCTTTGCTCTAACCCTTGTATTGATCTCCTATCTTGAAACTTGATATGATACACTTGAAATGGAAACTTGACTTGAACCGCTTGATATGAAACTTGATACCTGATACTTGACACTTGATACCTGATACTTGACACTTGATACCTGATACTTGATACCTGATACTTGATACTTGATACTTGACCTTGACCCATAGTTTGAGACTACGAGCCACCCACTAGGCATGAGGGTTTCATGTCCCTGTCATTGATTAACCGATGGCTTGACTCTAGGGCAGGAGAGTGATGACCTATCCCGTCCCTGACTTGATACTTGACTTGTTACGTAGAGGAAGACATTGTGGCCTACTGGGGCGTATGGATGCATCCTAGATTTGACCTGACTTGATTTGTTATATTATTTGTTATACTTGGTGACTGATGGTGTGTGCGATACACGTCTTTCACATCCTGGGAGCTCATGACTCCAACCCCTGGAGGTTATCCCCTCACCCTGTACTTGGTATGCTGAGGTCTCCCCTCCATACACCCTGATATTTGATTTGATTTGATTTGGGCTCGTAGTGGATTTCTGTTTTCCTGCACCTTATAACCTTTACCTTTCATTACTGTTACCATTTACTTATGCCTTAACTCTGACTGATTCATTTTTCATTTACTGTTCTTTATTCTGTATTACTGCTTTGTTATCGTTATATTTGTTCACTGAGCTTTCGTAGCTCAGCCGCATTTCTTTTCCTGCGGCAGGTTTTAGTTGGGAATCTGGGTATAAGTGGAGAGTATCTTGGACTTAGAAGACCTTACTAGCTATTGAAGATGACTAGAAGAATTTATGATTAGACTTGGAAATTATTGTATTATAACCTTGTAGTTTCAGATTTTCCATTGTAACCATTGAAATTCAATTGTATTATTTATGTCATATGCTTGTGTTTGTTCTGATATGAAACCATTATTGCGACATCTTTACCCTTTTCGGGTCGGGGTGTTACATATGGCCTTACTGCACGGAGTGACATTGGACATGAGGACGTCCAAACCTTTGGGACCTCTGTTTGTAAAAGTCTATCTTTTACTGTAAAAACTCTGATGAATAAATGAATGATAACTTATCTTTTAAAAACGTCTCTTTTTGAGTCGTTTTCTATTATTGTGACTGTGTATCAATGAGGTAATACCCCAGATTTAGCTTCCGCTGCTATCTGTGAAAATGGGGGTGTTACAGCCTGTTAGTGTTCTCCTGTAACACCCCCATTTTCGTTACGCAGCGGAGTACAACTTAGGGTGTTATTAATTAGCCACATAGTACAAGTCATAGTAAACGAACTCAAAAATAGAGACGTTTATAATAAATTTTTACATTCGATAATATCAGACTCAAGCAAAAGAAGGTCCCAAAGTTTAACACAACACAGTGTTCAAAAGCAACCTAAGTTTAGACATAACATGAGTTTAAAAGTTTAGGTTTTCATAGAATGTGATTTTAAAACATAGTCCATTCTTGTTGATATCCATATCCTTGCGCCGCCCATCCAAGCATTAAATATCTATAGACCTGAGATAAAACATGCTAAAAAATCAACACAAAGGTTGAGTGAATCCATAGAGTTTAATAAGTAATATGTTGAATACAAGTATTATTCATAAATTGACATGTAACGAATACAATTTGGGAAATAAGATTATAGCATCGAGCTCATGAAACCGAACCTTGACTCAAATGTAATAATGCCCCTCAAAGGTAAATTTGCCAATTTACCATGAATCTCTCAATATTATGTACCCATTGCATATGAGCACGACTCATCCGATCAGGCTTGTCAAGCCAAATATGCATATTCATAATACTAGCGTTTCCCACGGAATTGACGGTTCATGAAATTAGGGACTTGAATGGCAAAAGTTACTCAATAACTATAATCATGTAATCAGGTCAAGCATACCAAAAACTACTTGTATTCAGTTTGTAAAACTAGCATGTATCTCCCCCAATGGGTTTATAAACAGTTTAAGAGTTAAAGTGGGGCTATGAACTCACCGTAATATTTAGTAGTGGATTATAGCAATAGATATTGTATGGCGAGATCACGAGCTTAACGACAACCTACGAGAGTATAGTGATCGTGTTTTAGTATAGAGCACGATAGTAGTGTACAAGTATATGTAATGTCATTGATTTGATTAAGATGTTGTACATATCATTTATAAGAAAAGTATTTTACGAGACAAATGTTGTATGAAAATATTTGTCGTGTTTTGTCAAAGACTATTGGTTGAACTAGTGGTGACATGATAATATAAGTTGTGTGTCGTGAAAAAGGGTTAAACATCATATTAGTTGTTATAATTTCGCGGATCAAGTGTAAGTTGTAACCTAGTGATAATTATATACGTGATATAGTCAATTTTTATAAGTTGTCGGGGTTAAGAAAACGAGTTAAATAATGGTCAATCTTCAATAATATGTTTCGGGTTATCGGACCCAAACTAGCCGTGCGGCTAGACTTATAACTTGAAGACAACAACCAAGGCCATAGCCATGGCTATGTCTCGGCTAGAAGACCTTAAGACATGATCCTTGGCTGTTTGAAACGATATTCTTGGCTATGTTTGTAACCACTGTGAAAATTTCACTCTGTAATAAACTATTTCATATTCTAAATAAAGAATACTTATCCTTTTTCTACGTATAATTTTTTTTATCTGATCATGACTACTATCTAATGTGACGTAACTCACATCCTCAATAAACGTGCTCACGGGCGGGCCAACACCAACTTACTTAATGTTTATTTCACATAAACATTTATATATGTCAAGTATAAAAATCCTACGATATTCCATTTGCCACTTTACGTTAATTCGTTAACGTACAACTAATGAACGTTCAAACTAAACATTTCTTATCTATTAGAGTTTCTATGAAACCCTAAACCATTATAACTATAATTATGAACAACTAAACCCTAAAACACTAAAGTACAACTCATTCAAGCTAAGGTACAAGGTCCTAAAGCACATAAACACTAAATTCACTTTAACTCCTGATACAAACCCTAATTTTACCAAACTATGATTTTATATAATAAAATCACAAACCCTAATTAATGTATATATGATTTTTACAAATTACAAGTGTACAAGTCTCCAAACCTAAGGTACAAGTCATTAAAGCTTAAAAGCATAAAAACTACATTTATATACTTTAAACATAATTAAACCAACAAATATTTAAATTAACTAAAGCAAACCCTAAAAATATATTTTCTATATTTCTTAAACCATAGTACAACCCTAATGAGCCTATGGTACAACCCTTTAAAGCACAATGTGACTCCTTTCCATTTTATGTACAATTCGACATATATAATAAAACATACAAGCCCTAGAATTTCGTTTACCCAATAATTAACCAAACCTAGTCCTAAACTAACCTAGTTGCTTCACATAAACCCTATGTACAACATGCCATAGCCTATGTACCAACACTTGAAGCCATTCGATCCTCATTTTAATTACCTTGTTCGAAATTAACCCAACTTGAACCAAACTAATTCCTCACTAACTCCTAAGAAACCATGCACCATAAGTTTAATTCTAGGCCTAAAATGACTACACATTACAATGTCTCATTGATTTTCAACATAGTCAAAATAAGTAGGTAGAATTCAAGGTTAGGGAAGAAACACATCATCTCTTTCACATGGAACCTCACCAAAATAGCCCACACTCAATTAACCACTAATCAAATAGATCATATAGAAGCTAAAGAAAGAGCTTAGGAAGGATTAGAAGGAGGAGAAACTCTAGTGTTCCATTTCCAATCCATTTCGCCAAAAACTTCCCATAATCGAATAAGTGATCAAGTAAGTAAAATAGCCTCTTTTCATTTCTTTTGTAAACTCTAAATACTCCTAAATATGTCACTAAATAAGTTGTAATAGCAAGCAATGTCAAAAATCCATGTTTTCTTTCTTTTCTTCTTTTGTCGAGCACCAAACAAAAACCCTAGTTATTATTATTTTTTTTACACATTACTAATCAAGAAGCTATAAAACCTTTAAGAGATAAATTAGATGAGCTAATAATCATATTAACAAGCATTAAAAATAATGTCGTGAACTTGAAAATCAAAAACCAACTCGTTTTCTTTTTCTTTTTCTTATCACGACATGTTCCAAACACCCAACTTGTGACAATTGTTTCGACCATGAAATGAAGCTAATAAAATCTGAAAACTTGCCAACTTAAAGACCTCCCAGCTAGCTAATTTTAGGATCAATAACGTCGTAAAAATATTGCATTGCCTCGTTTTTATTCGAGCCTTTTTCTGCCTTGTCGCAAACTGCAACCCAACGCACCCTTTTAATTTAATTCGAGCTAATAAGCTCGAATTATAGGCTTATAAGCTATAGAAATAATTTTTACAAACTTATTATAACTTACCTAAATGAGTCGAAGCAAGTCGTGTCTTTTTCCTAAGCTTAAAACGCGTTAAAATGAAATAAGGATATCGAGTGAAACAATAAAAATGCTTTGAGGGTCAAAACTGCCAAAACTCTAACTATTTTCATAACTAGGACCTAAACTAAATTCGACCTAAAGTTTAAGGGTAAAACATGTCAAATCTGAAAGATGGAGTTTTATTGGGCCAAAAGTGTAAATATTTCAAAGTTATTAAAACAATGACTATTTTTGCCAACGACTTCTAGTTGAGGGTCTAAATTGTCATTTTTGAAACTACAAGAGTAAAAACTGTCATTTCACCAAAGTTGAGGGGTATAAATTGTTATTTTATGAAAGTTCAGGGGTATAAACTGTCAATATATGAAAGTATAAGGGTAAAAAGCGTAACATTTTATAATTAATACGAGAAGTATATTTCGGCTTGGTTTATAATAGAAACTAATAAACGAGATATACTTATCTCGTTAACAAACAAACGAAACATAAAAACAAGAAATAAGATAAAAACTTATCTAACTTTTGAAGAGACTTCATGTTGTCTCATTTTAACATTTAACTGTCAACCAAAACGTTATGAAACGAATACTAAAACTCATGTATATTTGAATACGAATACTAAAACTTGACATACCAACCCAAGTCGCGTGCCGGAGACGTTTATCAACTATATTTAATTTGTTTTCCATCCAGATTGCTAAGGTGAGTTCATAGTATCACTTTTCATACGTTTTCCAAACTTGTGGGGAGATACATGCTACAAACCGAACACAAGTATTTTTCTATATGCTATCCTGATTGATATTGCCTAAGTTTAACTGTTGTCCCTAAAAGACCCTCAATCATGAATCATTAATCACTTTCGGGTGAGCGCGAATATAGTGAATAGATCTATTAGAATTGACGACCCAATTTTGTTAGCCGGATAGGTAACCAAATGCACCTTATATTTGAGATCAATAAAGAGACTGACAAACTCCTACTCGAGGGCATAATTGCTACATTTAAT